>CAUYPK010084223.1:0-13138 GCA_963574355.1 Loris lydekkerianus
GAAAAACATAGCCCCTGTCTTAGGTTGCCTGCTCTTGCAGTTTCAGTCTTACCCGTCATGGGGATACAAACATCAATGGTTTGGTCCCTGTCTTAGGTTGACTGAATGCAGAGTGATCTTACCCGTCTTTAGGTACTATGAACGTAATCCACCGTGCAGCCTCTCCATATCCTGTCTTAGGTTGTCCCAGTTTTGGGAATCTTAACCGTCATTGGTGAAGAATAATAGTTAGATTCTTGTTTAATGAGCCAGTGATATCGGACCTTGACCTGATTTAACTGCCTCTAACCTTTTTTAAGGATGCAGGGCCCAAAGGTGAAGGGTAAATAAGGGTAGCAGGGGACGAAGGTAGGGTAAAAACAATGTAGGCCCATCCACAGGGGATTTTCTAAAATTTCTTTTAATAAAGAGGAATTCATTGACTGATTCCAACTAAGGAACTTTGCATTATGATTTTAAAATGCCTTCTAACCCTGTTTTGCACAATATGTACCTAGCAATCCAGCCAGGTTGATCCCTTGATCTTTCCCCGTGTGTCCTGCCTTCCCCGCTTCCTCCCTTCCAGTGCCTTCTCATATGCAATCCTGTCTCCTTGGATGTTATTTATTGGCCTTGCTTTCACTGGCTGAATTCTTCTCAATCTTTGGGCTTAGATTTAATGCCACCTCTTTCATCAGATGAAATGTCACCTATCTAGACCCTTCGTCGAATGGTTTGAATCCCACTCACGACACCCTGTGATGCTTTCTGAGTTAATGTTACTTGGTACAATAGAAACAACAGTATTTGGTTCCAATTTTGCCTCTACCAAGAAGTGAACAGGTTATTTCTCCTACTGAGTCTCCACTTCCCCATCTATAGAGTGGAGATGGGAGTATCTATTCTATTTCAGGGTTTCTCAAAGAGTCATATTAGATTAGGTCTGCGATAGAGTTTGGTAAATTGCTAAACATTTTACGAACAGTTCTTGTTATTTATTATCATCCCAAATATATTTCCCTAAATATATTTTTAGCTTCTTTTATTTTTATTTATTTATTATTACTTTTTTATTATAGATAAAAATATGCACCATGGATGTGGCCCAACCCATTACCCTCCCTCCACCCGGACCTCCCCCCTCCCTTCCCCTTCCTTGATCCTTTCCTCATAGTCTTGTGGTATAGTTGGGTTATAGCCTTCATGTGAAAGCTATCGTTTAGCTTCATAGTAGTGCTGAGTACATTGGATACTTTTTCTTCCATTCCTGGGATACTTTGCTAAGGAGAATATGTTCCAGCTCAATCCATGTAAACATGATGGATGTAAACATCTTTCTTTAAGGCTGCATAGTATTCCATGGTATACATGTACCACAATTTGCTAGTCCATTCGTGGGTCGATGGGCACTTGGGCGTCTTCCATGACTCAGACTTTGAACAATGTGGAGAGATTACAAAGATGTCTATTTTGATATAACTTGAAAAAACTCTAACTGTAGCTCCCATTAGTGAAAATATCCATCAAGGATGCTGTCTTAGAATTTCTACATGGGTAAAAGCTTATTTTGGAAAGCTCCTCATCAATTCTATGATTGAGTAATTCTATGCTCTAGACATATAATTTTATGCTGGATGAGACAAAGATGTCAAAATAAATATTTGGCCTGAAATGGAACAACAGTTGAGTGTCATGGGAGTCAGTAAATATGAGGTGCAGGTGGTGGTGTGTTATTTCTACAACCTTTCAAGTATTGTGGTTGTAACGCAACAGGAAAATTATTTGCAGCATAATCATATGTGTATTATCCACTTTAAGTATAGACTAATATCACAGTTTTCCTATGGAAGTGATGGGGAAAATGTTACACATTGAGCACCAGGTTCCTATTTTGTGCAATTCAGCTACTGAAGAAGCACTAGAAATTTGAAGACCTGATCCTACAGATTATCATCTCCTTTTTCCCCATTAATCCTAGATAGCCTCTTGACAATTAAAATTTCCCTTATTATTTCTTCCATAATATTATTTCTTCAAATTTTTCTTCCAAAATCTGGAAACAAATATAATGTAGATACATTTGGACACTATTATGTTGATCATTTGGACATAATGACAATATAAAAAAAAAACCCAAACAAATCAAGAATAGGGGATGCATTTTATACAATAAAAAGCTACTTTACAAAATGCCAAATCCCTATTAGGCCAAACGGTATCTGTCACAAATTTGCAACTTCAGTTTTGAAACATAAGTAGCACTCAATTGCTCTTTTTTGGTATTGAAATACTCATGCTTTCTCTTTGTGATATTACTTTTGCATGGAGTTTAAGAATTCAACCATTAGAATATTTGCTATAACGTAAGGTGCCTGCTTGTGATTTCCAAACCAATGAGGCTGCTAAATCAGCTAATTCCAACTTAACCTTTGGTAACTAATTGGTAAACAAAACAATGAGAAGTTTTGAAATATTAAACTAGATCTTGAATTACCTTCAACACCATTAGCACATTGTATTATTGAGCAGTGATTTCTGTAAATGAGAATTCTAAGCAGAATGAAACACAAAAGACCAAAAAAAAAAAAAAAAAAATACTAATCATACAGCTTATCAACATAGGCACTTAAATTACCACTCCTATTTTATAGTAATTATCATATCTCTATAATCCATGTCCCTTTACAAGGCTATTCAAGCTATAATACATGACAGACAGTGGATTGCTATGCTATTTATAAGGTGCCTTGGGTCATGTTATATGGCATAAGAATAAAGGCAGAATGACTTAAACTATCCAAGAAGTGTGATAATCCCTATCAAATGCACAGCCTGGAGTATCTTATTGCTGTTATGAAATGAAATCCATACATTAAACTAAGAAAAAATGTCAGATCCATGGCATTTACTGGGAACAATAAACATGTCTATCTATCCATTGATGATATTTTTTTGGTTTATAGGAATACAACGTGATTGGTCCATCCCCACAGATTATCCACTGTGTCTATGATACAACTTGCATCAAACTTGTTGGTTTCAGCCTTCCATGATCATCACAAAATCTCATTAGACAAAACCTTTTAATTGGTGGATTTCTTTCTCTGAAATTCTCCTGGTTTCCACGAGGTTTGATTTTGGTAATGATCCATGTGGAGTGAAGAAAAACATCAGTAATAAACATGAATTTGCCCACTAAGTCTGCTGCAGACTTGGGGCAGAATTTAGTTACATATCCTGCCTGGATCATGATGAACTGAGAGTAATGATGAATGAAAATGTATCCAGTTTGAGGGAGGCATTAAGGGGACAGCTCAGCACTCAGGAAAGCTGGCTTTATTTAATATCTTGTTAATGACCCGGAAAAGGGAGGGAACCACGTACTAATGAAAACATTAAGCAACACTACATTGAAGGATGTTCCAAGTACTGGTAAGGACAGAAAAATAATACAATTCCAATTAAAGAGGTTAGAGATGTCAACAACAACAAAACCAACTTAAATTCATCTTAGTAATGTATAGATGGATTCATCAGGAAAAAATAACATCTAAGCAAGGTCTAGGCTAAAGGGATTTCACAGGCGGCACCAAACACCTAGTTTTATTGACTGGGTTTTTGTTTGTTTGTTTTACTCTGGGTACTTTAATAGTACAACCCCAGAGACACCACTGTGCTTTTGGTAATCAGTGATTTAAATATTTGTAGCTTTTACAGTGTGGCTTCTTTTGCCAAGCAGCCTTACTGACAAATGTTACTCTTATGAATAAATCACAATGTCAAAGGTGCATAAATATTACAAAGAAAAAGAAGCCCTCACTCATTTCTGGACAATAACATATTTATAGAAAGAAATAGAATATAAGAATCATGCAGAATATGCATATGGCTTCCGAAAACCCAAAGCAAAAATACATATGGACAAAATGAACACAACAAAACACGCATTCACATGGGTTTACATTGCCAACAAGATTATTTTTTAATGGTCTTTTGTGTATATTTGTGTGTGTGTGTGCTATTTATAAAGAAATTTACTTTGGAGGTCATTTAAAAAGCAAACTCCCCCAAGGTGTGCTTAATATTTTATGTGAAATTCCCCTTCTCACTCCCACACACACACTCTAAAACACAATAGCAACAACTGTTTTATACCAGTGTTTTGTGTTTAGTTAGGGCTAAGTTCCTCTCTAATAGATAGCAAAGTTGTTTTTACTATTTATAGAAAACAGTATGTACCTTCACATGCAAAGATGCATTTGTTTACAATCACCAAAATGTAAAGAACCTTGTTCTATAATATTTTTCTGAAAGTCAGAAGATGTTATGATACCATTGACTAAAAATTACAGCCTGAAATAATTGATGGCTTATAGGAGAGAAGCATAAAATTTTGGTATGCTAAATGTGGATTCTATGAATACAAATTCTCATTTTTTAAATATATATGAGGAAAGGTAGGCCCTGAGTAGGCAAGGCAAAGGCTGGAGTCCTGAACTATTGACTTCATGTTTAGCTCCCTTTATGAGTCCCTTAAAGGTCTGCTCTGCACACCTTTACTGTGGGAGTCACACTCCCCAGTGCATTTCTCCCAGGGGAGCACTCCCCACAATGGTAGGAACAACAGTGGCCAGGCTCCAGATCCAGGGCAGAATGTGGCAAACTCTAGGCTTTCTTTCAATTAAACCAAACATCCTGTGATTTTATGATTATATATCACTCTTATTGACCTTAGCTTCTCAATCTTTGAAAAGTTTTCCAGATACCGTCAGTGGGAAACTCTAGAGAGTCAATGTTGTATAGAACCTAAATATTATGGCCAAATCTCTCAGTTTGAATGCTGGTCCTGGCCCTGTGTGAACAAAGACAAACTAAATAGACTTGTTGAAACTGCTGGAGGAGTTAATCGAGGGCTCAGAAGAGTGTCTGCCACGTGGTGAGCACCACATGGCCCAGGGACAATCAATACCTGAGTAAAATCCTCTGCCTTTCTAAAGTTATTTTTTTTCAAAACCACGCCATAACCTCTGTGAAACTGTTTCTAGATTACCTGCTTTCATCCTTAAAATACATTGATATCTCTAGTAAACTAGAATGTGACAGCACTGTAGTTCTCACTGTGCTATGTTTTGGGAGATAGGGAAGAAGAAAGTGGAGGAAGAAAATATTTGTATCAAAGCAATACAAATAACTTTAAATTAAATCACATACCTTTGCTTGTAAAAAGTTATTTGTACCCTTCAACAAACATCAGAAGCTTCTACCCCACACATATTACCCTTTCTCTCCATCCTATTTATCTCCTCTCCCTAGACTTCTTTTCTTTTCCTTTTTTTTTTTTTTAAATAACATAACCAACAAATTTAATTTCTTAGGATTCCTGTGACATATATGTCATCATATTTCCTTCTCAACACAATGTCTTATCAAAAATATTTCATTTCAAAAAAAATATATTTCATTTCAGAAAGACAGTTTATTTCTCAAGAAAAAACCTGGAAATACCTAGTAAACTAATATACTTTTCTCTCTGTTTTATATATGTGGTTGTGAGACTTTCCAAGAAAAGGCAAAGCTGTTATTTCATTTTGGCCTTTTAGGGAAGGAGATATGAAGTATATAATATCCATAGAGAAAGCCTAAAATGTCCAGTGACTTTACCAGGAGCACACAAGTTGATGACAAAAACCTGCATCAAGCATATATTGTATTTCTACTATTCAAAGATGCTTCCTGGACACACTTGATCTTTGAAAATCAGATGCAGTCTATACAAAGAACTGATGTACTCAGTTTAATCAAATTAGCTAAATATTCTGCTAATCAATTGTCTTCAGTAAACAAATATGCCAAATTAGCATCAAAAATATTAATTGATAACATTTGCCAATTCATTCAACAGGCCTGGCAATTTCATCTCCAGGGTCAGACAAGCAGCTTGTATGTTAATGGTTATTTATTGAGAAAAACTCTAATTCACCACCCCATAGAATTATACATTTTAAAAGTCTGCTTCAGGTTCAGAAACAAATAGTTTGATATCCACAGAAATGTTGTTGCAAAATGAAGGGATTTGTCACCAAACGAGAAACAAATAAGCAGACTAGCTGAATGCGTCCTAATTAGATTTCAGCCTTGGGTTGACACTGACACATGTGTTCTGCCATGTTTTCGGGGAGCTGAAGTCTTATTATATGGGTGGTCAGGGCTATTGCTATTCTGCTATTATAATTTTACTACATTTTTTGAAGCGTGTTTCATGTTCCTTTTCTTTAACTTCAGCCTGAGTAAATGAGATGAAATTGTAAGTAATTCACAGAAAGGTTTAATATTCAAAACTTTGAAATGCATTGCAGTGGTACATTGAATGCAGCATTGAATAAACAGTCAACTAGGCCAACTATTAACAAGAAAATTAAGATTGGAATTCTAAAATTAAAGTAAAAGTTCAGTGTCTAACTAAGGATTGGATTATTTTGTTATTATTTTTCTGTCTGAATACTTAAAGGTAATTTTCAATTATGTCTTACATGTTACAAAGTTCACTGGAACCACTGGGGATAAAGGAACTTCAGCTGATGCCAGAGAAACAGATACCACAAGTGTGCATTGAAGGGGTAGCCACATATGTTGGATGAACTCGCACACTCTCAGGACAAGAGTAAGTCAAGACCTAAGGATAGTTGGACCATCGAGCAGAATCCATGGATAATAGTAAAGTAAATTGTAAGAGAGGGGTGCAGGCACCATGCAAAAAATTAGACCCAGAACATGTAGAGCACCATTTCCTAATACGTAGATTTTGAGAAATACAGAGATGATTTCTGAGAAGATGAGTATTTAAAAGTCTGTGAAAAATCTTCCCCAGAGATAAACACTTGGATAATCAGGAACACAGAAACCATCAGTGATGGACAGTTGGTTATATATCCCTGCTTCCTAACCCATTCTTTGCTTCCAATAAAAAGGAATGTTGGTCTAATAGGGTCTTACCTCACTCTAAAATTCAAAATAATCTATCACTGCTATTTCATATTAACCGTGAAAGTATAATCATTAGATCAAATTCACCTTGTAAGTGAACGTAAAGTTTTAGTTCTTTTTCAGCTCAATGACTGACTGGTAGTTGCCACATACACTCAAAGGAGACAATTGTAAGTAATTGTACAGTTTTTAATGACATTGATAGAGGTTATTGAGTAGTGTGTTTTACTAGGGGAACATTAAAGATCATGGAAGAATGATCAATACAAAGAAAATAATAAACAAGGGAATTAGAGAAAAGTATTACTAAAAAGACATATTTTGGGGTGGTGCCTGTGGCTCAGAGGACTAGGGACCTGGCCGCATATGCTGGAGGTGGTGGGTTCAAAACCAGCCCTAGCCAAAAACTACAAAAAAAAAAAAAAAAAAAGGATATATTTTGTATTTGACAGCAAAATTTCATCCCCTAGTAAAGTAGTCAATATTGTTGATAACACATATACTATTGTACTCCATGGATGTGGACCATCCTTCAAAAGATACAAGTTTGCCCTCCATATGCATTGCCTTACACATATAGTATCAGCTTTTTTTTTTTTTTTTTTTTCCCCTTTACAGGTCAGAAAAAGGGAGGTGATAGGCTGTAATATAGGCAGTAAACTCCTAATTATTGCTTGCAGTGTGGAGTCCTGAGTCACCTTCAAAATATAATTTTCTTAGTTCTACATGCATCTGAGAAATGGTTTCATGGTGTTAACTGAGAGATTTGCAAGTTCTACATATGAATAATTACTTCACAGGAGGTGAACATCAACAGCTACCCAAGATCCACAGAGTAAGCCTCTTAAACCCACTTTGCAAAGAAGTTACTTGAACAAGGAAAACAACCTTTTAAATATTAATTAAAAGAATGTTAGAAAATGAATAAATGAACAAGTGGAAAACTAGTCTTAGTCTACAAACTATTGTGACTCCTGCTACAAATTACTTACTTAAGAATTGGTTAATAGTAATGAATATAGTGGGGTTGTAGATCTTCAGTTTCTTCAGAGACATTGCAAAAAGGCAGAATTTCCACAAGAGTTCTGCATGTTTGAAAATCAAAGAACTCCTTCAAAATGTTGTGGACCTTAGATAAATTATATTTCAATTTTAAAGGCCTGTGTTCATTTTGTTTGGTTAAAATGACTTTCTGGAAGTTACAAAACAGAATATTCAGGTCAGCAGCAAGAAAGGAAGACTAGGTCCGGATGACTTCAGCTCACCAAGGTTTTTAACTTTCTCCAGTTGTTTTGTGGGCCATCACTAATCATGAATTGTCTTATATCCCAAGCATCTTAAAATCTTAGCGTACATAAGCATATATCAACAAGCCTCTTAACAAATAAATATACATTTTCTTCAGAAACCAATGGCATTTAATTGAAGCTCAAATAAATTGGTACTTAGATAAGTGAAGCTTAGATAAATTGGTAAACTATCACATTCAACTCAATTAATACCATAGATTAACTAAATTGCCATTCCTGTGCAAGGGGCTGGTTCTGTGGCTTTGGGGTGGTAATCTGAACTCTTCCCCCCCCCCTCCCCCCATCATTACTTCCTCATTGATGAAGTGAAAATGTTATTCAGTGGCTTTTTAAATGTCCTTTTTAGAGTTCTGGGGATTCTTTAGAGAAATGGCTATCAAGATGCACTGAATAGGATGGCATAAGCAGTTCCCTCAGCTCCAGTATGTTAAATTGTATAAATCTACATTTGAATCAAATGGCTGCCATTTTAAAATACTGGGAAACCACTCAGATCATCTCTAAAGTTTCTGCCAGCTGCCATCAATGGATTCCACCAAGAGACAATTTCTGCAGCATGGTCTGCATGCTCAGATGCAATCAATTAAAGCAATGACTACAACAAAAATAATCACATGGAAAATGGTAAACTAACCCAGGCCATTTAAGGTAAAGAGCTTAGCCTTTAAAGTCAGATGACAAAGGCTTTTGGATCTCAGAGATACAGCAAGAAAAGGTGGGAGCAAGGTTATAGAGGAAGGGCTACCCTAGAAAGGAGGAATAGGACTGTACCAGGAAGTGCAGTGCAAAACTGGATTGGAAATAAGAATATCAGAGAGAAGAGTGGAAATAGCAGCTGTGGAAACCACAGAGCCTACCCTGACATATCAATGCGGAAAGGTGTTTCTCAGAAATTTCCCAGCCAAACATAAGTGGGTGTTAGCATTAAAAGCTGGGAAGACTTCTCAAGGTCTTGAGGAAAAGCTTGAGGAAATTAGTCTGGCTAAGTTTATTAGATATGGCAAAGAGTAAGTGAAAGGAATACTGGCTGGGAGAAAATGTGGTGATGTGATTTAAGGTTGGGGTATGAAACTCAGAGGAAAGAACAAAACACTGTTATGTTTAGATGGCATCATCTTTTACTGCAACCCACTATATTATCATGTAAACTTCTTTCTTATTTAATTGTGAGCAAGTATTTTTTCTACCCTCCTACTCAAAGTAATGAGGCAATTATTCCATATTGTGACAATAGTACACAAGCTCTTGGAATCCAGTAGCCAGTGGGAAACAGTCTGGATTTTTCTATCATGTCCACATTCCCATTTCATTTTCTATCACAAGCAAATCATGTATTAACCTGTTTTCATTTCCTGATATGTAAATAACTAATATTTAAATTCTGACACATGAATGGATTAGGTAAACAATCTAAGGGAAATTGTTTATAAAATATGCTTACCCTAAAGATAAACATGGTTTTGTTAGATTGTGATAATTACCCAGAGAATCACTAGGGGAAATAAGCATAGAGCTTGTTTTGTTACTGTTGATGATTTTTTTTTTTTTTAACCTTAGAATAAAGAATGGTTTGTCAAATTTGAGAAAGAAGAAATGTTAATCACTGGAGCTAATTGCTATGTTAGGCGTTGGAAAGGGAAAGAAAGGTCATATATAAGAGTTTTAATTGTTTATTTATTTATTTATTTATTTTGCAGTTTTTGGCTGGGGCTGGGTTTGAACCTGTCACCTCTGGCATATGGGACCAGTGCCCTACCCCTTTGAGCCACAGGAGCCACCCAAGAGTTTTAATTTTTTAAATATGCTCATCTATGAATTACTTAGATACAGATGGTTACACTCCTTTATGATAAATGAGGAAACAGACACAGATGAAGAAACTTGGTTTTATATAGGTGAAACAATTTATTAAAGGTAAAAATTAATTAGTTTTGGGAAAGGATTTGAATTAAGGATGATACCTGACTTCTGACAATGGAACATTAATATTGAATAATAATAGAGGCAACATTTATTGAGTAGTCACTAAGGATTAGGGAAAGTTAAGCTTCACAATGAAATAGGTTACTGTTCTTTTTTTCATTATAGATGGAAAAAATCAGATGTTTAAGTTTAGTAATTTTCTCAATTTTAGCCCTAAATAATAAGTGGAAGAGGCATATTTTTGTCCAAGTGTTGTCAATCCCAAGGATCCATGTTCTTAATGAAAGGTAAAAAGTCCTGTCTAAAATACATATTGAAAATGCATGCTTAGATGTGATTGTGACTGAATTTGTGTCTGGGAAAGATGAACCTGTGTGTGTGCACACGCGCATGTGCTTGTATGTGGTGGGTGAAAGGGTAAATAAATTACTGCTGCATACTAATGAGAAGATTCAGCAAATTTTAGCATTTAGAACAGGGAGTGGCAAGAAAAGGCAGGCTTCTTTTCAAAATTCTTCTAGTCCTAGAGTGAAATGTAAGGGGAAAAGCAAATAGAAAACATACCAGTGAGTGAGGGTTTAGGCAAGGGAGAAACTCAAATCTGTAGGCAAGACTCTCTGGAGACAGGACTGAGGCCATGTTGAAATGCTATGAGTTAAACTCAGGGATGCCTAGAGAGCACACTGGACATCCATTCTTTGGTGCAAAGCCTGCAGGAAAAGCCATCGATTTATCAGCCTCACCAACATTCTAAGAAAGATCTGTTCCCTGGTCCCAATTTTACCTTTTATTCTTATGGTTTCAAGTAGAACAACCATATTAGAACAGGACTCCACCCATTTCTGTTTGTCAGTGTCTCAGATGTAGAAAGGTCAGCAAAAGAACACGTGACAGGTTGCCCAGGAAACTCGTATTTGTTTTTTGAGGATAAAATGTATTTTACACAAGTGAAATTCTTCTGGATCTGCTTTGCTTGTAACTCACAGCTCACATCCTCAAGGAAGTCTTTGTCCTGTAGGCTCTGTCCTGCACCAGAACCCCTCTAATCAGCCCTGATGAGGCAAGGGTGAATCCAGGGTCATATCTGTGCTTTATTTCCCCTTTGCTCCCCCCGATCTCTGACCTATTGGAACTTAAGCAAAAATTACAATTCTAGACCCAGGACTGAGACTCCAGCCAGACATGGGCTCTTTATTGTTTTCTTCTCCAAGTCCCTAACACTAACATTGGCTATGACTCCAACTACCCTCCATGTCCTCAGCCTGTACACTCCTGCTGGGCTTATTTGTCTGTGATTAAACTTCTGTTTCCTTGGATTTCCAAACAGTTTCTGGACTGCCTTCTTATTGCTGTGTTTGGATAAGAATTGTACACCAAATCCGACTTTGATTTAGGGGATAAACCTGCCACTTCTTAAGCCTTTCTCCTCCTATGAGTACATGGGTCCTGCCCCAAATCCTGGAGAATGAAACCTGTTGCCTAAGTAGAAGTGTTTTCATGATTACTGCTTTTTTCTCCAATCCCAGTACCAAATATAATTTTCCTTATGTGAACCCCACACTTGACCTCAAGTCCTGACACTGACTCTTATCTGACTCTCAAAGAGTTCAGTGAGCCAATCCCCTTGAGAGTCCCAGGCCCCTCCACACTTTCTATTGACTGGAAATGAAGGGGAGAAAGAGATAATGGTTTGTGTTGTGTTAGACACACATCACGAATGTCTCATAGTGGACTGCTTTAGAGCAGCTGATGGTTTAGTTGAAAGACATAACTGAAATGATAAGATAGCTTACACTCAGGTGCCAGATAGCCTGTATCAATGTTCACTAGATAAACAAAAGTTACAGTACATATGTGGAGAGATCTTTGAAAGAAGATTTATTACAGGAAATGGAACATATGATAATGGGGGCTGAGAAGTCCCATATTCTCTTCTCAGCCTGCTGGAGAGGCAAGAAAGATGTTGGCATGATGCAGTCCATATGGGAAGGCCTCAGAACTGGGGGTTAGGGAGAGGATGTGGTAAATGCCAGGCCAAGGCCAATCCTGACAATCAGAAGCACCTGTGTATGTCTCAGTGTATGAGAAGTTGGAACAAGGAACAAATTTGCTCTTCCATTACCTTTTTCCTTCATTAGGACCCTGAACTTGTTGAATGATGCTCTTCTATGTGGGTGAGGGAGCACTTGTTTACTTAATCTACTATTCAAATGCCAATCTGTTCTGAAACACCCTCATAGACACCCCAGAAATGATATCTTCCCTGTTATCTGAGAATTCCCTAATTCAGTCAAGTTGACACATAAAATTAACCATCGTAGAGGCCCAGTTGTAGTGTAAGTGTGTGAGACTGGGGGGCTTGATGGGGATTTTAGAAATTGTGTTGAACTACTGGGACTAGATCAAACTAAAAAGCGTCTGCACAGCCAAGAACATGGTAAGTAAAGCAAGCAAACATCCCTCAGAATGGGAGAAGATATTTGCAGGTTATGTCTCCGACGAAAGTTTAATAACCAGAATCCACAGAGAACTCAAATGCATTAGCAAGAAAAGAACAAGGGATCCCATCGAAGGCTGGGCAGGGATTTGAAGAGAAATTTCTCTGGAAAAGACAGGCACACAGCTTTCAGACATATGAAAAAATGCTCATCATCTTTAATCATCAGAGAAATGCAAATCAAAACTACTTTGAGATATCATCTAATTCCAGCAAGACTAGCCTATATCACAAAATCCCAAGACCAGAGATGTTGGTGAGGATGTGGAGAAAAGGGAACACTCTTGCACTGCTGGTGAGAATGCAAATTAATACATTCCTTTTGGAAAGATATATGGAGAACACTTAGAGATCTAAAAATAGATCTGCCATTCAATCCTGTAATTCCTCTACTGAGCATATACCCAGAAGACCAAAAATCACATCATAACAAAGATATTTGTAC
>CAUYPK010084224.1:0-17553 GCA_963574355.1 Loris lydekkerianus
TCTATCAGTTTAAGAAATGTTCCTTCTATACCAATTTTCTGAAGTGTTCTGATCATGAAGGAATGCTGGATATTATCAAAAGCTTTTTCTGCATCAATTGAGAGAATCATATGGTCTTTGTTTTTTAATTTGTTTATGTGCTGAATTATACTTATTGATTTACGTATATTGAACCAGACTTGAGACCCTGGGATAAAACTGAATTGGTCATGGTGTATAATTTGTTTGATGTGTTGCTGGATTCTGTTTGTTAGGATCTTGTTGAATATTTTTGCATCTATATTCGTTAGTGATATTGGTCTATAATTTTCTTTTCTTGTTGAGTCTTTTCCTGGTTTGGGGATCAGGGTGATGTTTGCTTCATAGAAAGTGTTGGGTAGTCTTCCTTCTTTTTCTACATTTTGGAACAGGTTGAGTAATATAGGTAGTAGTTCCTCTGCAAAGGTTTGATAGAATTCTGATGTGAAGCCATCTGGTCCCAGGCTTTTCTTTTTAGGGAGATTTTTTATGGTTGGTGCTATTTCAGAACTTGATATTGGCCTGTTCAACATTTCCACTTGATTCTGTCTAAGTCTGGGAAGGTGATGTGTTTCCAAGTATTGGTCAATTTCCTTCAGATTTTCATATTTCTGAGAATAAAGTTTCTTATAATATTCATTAAGGATTTTTTTGAATTTCTGAGGAGTCTGTTGTTATTTTGTCTTTGTCATTTCTGATTGATGAGATTAGATATTTTACATTTTCTTTTCTGATTAGGTTAGCCAGAGGTTTATCTATTTTATTGACCTTTTCAAAAAACCAACTTTTTGATTTATTGATCAGTTGTATAATTCTTTTGTTTTGAATTTCATTTAATTCTGCTCTAATTTTGGTTATTTCTTTTCTTCTACTGTGTTTGGGTTTGGAAAGTTCTTCCTTTTCCAGTTTCTTGAGATATCCCATTAAGTTGTTAACTTCCTCTTTGTTCTCTTGAGGAAGGCTTGCAGTGCTAGAAATTTCCCTCTTAGGAGTGCTTTTGCTGTATCCCAGAGATTCTGATAATTCATGTCTTCATTGTCATTTTGCTCCTAAAATTTGGCAATTTCCTTCTTAATTTCATCTCTGACCCAGCTATCATTCAACATAAGGTTATTTAACTTCCATGTTTTTGTGTGAATATGCCGATTCCTGTTGTTAATGAGTTCTACTTTTATTCCATGGTGGTCTGAGAAGATGCAAGAAATAATTTCTATTCCTTTAAATTTACTAAGGTTAGACTTATGACCTAAGATGTGATTGATTTTCGAGTATGTTCCGTGAGCTGATGAGAAGTATGTGTATTCACTTTTATTGGGGTGAAATGTTCTGTATGTGTCTGCTAAATCCAAATGTTGGATGGTTAGGTTTAAATCTAAATTTTCTTTGCTCAGCTTCTTCTTGGAGGATCTATCCACAACTGCCAACGGAGTGTTGAAATCTCCGACAGAGATTACAGAGCTGGAGGAAATCAAGTTGCTCATGTCTGTTAGAGTTTCTCTCATAAATTGAGGTGCATTATGGTTGGGTGCATAAATATTCATAATTGAAATCTCATCATATTGAGTATTACCCTTAACAAATATGAAGTGACCATTCTTATCCTTCCTTACTTTTGTTGGATTAAAGCCTATTGTGCCTGCAAATAGAATTGCAACACCTGCTTTTTTCTGATTACCATTTGCCTGAAATATGGATGACCATCCTTTCACCCCGAGTCTATATTTATCTTTTAAGGTAAGATGTGCATCTTGTATGCAGCAAATATTTTGCTTGAGTTTTTGTATCCAGTCAGCTAACCTGTGCCTCTTTAGAGGACAGTTTAAGCTGTTCACATTAATGGAGAATATTGATAAGTCTTATAAAATTTTGGGTATCGAGTTTTTTTTTTTAAGTCCAGTGGGCATTTTTAATTCTCTCTTCATTGTTGAAATTGGAGTTTGATCAAAAGTTTCTGAGTGAGTTTACTTTTGTGGTAAAGTATTGGGGTAGTCATTATGGTGGATATGTTTGAGAATATCCTGAGGAGCTGGTTTGGTTATGGCAAATTTCTTCAACATATGAATGTCATTAAAGTATTTAATTTTTCTGTCATAAATGAAACTCAGTTTAGCTGGATACAGGATCCTGGGTTGGAAGTTATTTTGTTTTAGAAGAATAAAAGTCAATGACCACCCTCTTCTGGCTTGAAAAGTTTCAGCAGAGAGATCTGCAGTCATTCTAATATTCTTCCCTTTGTAGGTAATGAATTTCTTACATCTGCCTGCTTTCAGAATTTTCTTCTTCATATTAACTTTAGTGAAGTTAATTATAATATGCCTGCGGGATGTCTTATTCGGATTGAGTTGTGCTGGGGTTCTGAAACTGTCTGCTATCTGTATTTCAGAATCTCTTGGCATGTCTGGAAAATTCTCTTTCATTGTTTCATGGAGAAGGGCCTCTGTGCCTTGCAAGGCCACTTCATCACTCTCAGGGATTCCAGTGAGGCAGATATTAGCCTTCTTTGAATTATCTTCGAGCTCTCTGAGACAATGATCCATTTTTGTTTTTCATTTCTCTTCCTTTTTGAGAGTTTGGGAGTGTTCAAAAGCTTTGTCTTCAGTGTCATAGATCCTTTCTTCTATTTGCTCCACTCTGTTACTGAGGGATTCTACTGTATTTTTCAGATCTTTGAGGGCTACAAATTCTTGCTTCAGTGCATCAACATTTTTGGTGGATTTGTCTTTAAATTCGTTAAATTCTTGAGACAACTTTTGAATTTCTCCTCAAATTTCTAATTGCAAGTTTTCCTCCATTCTATTAATCTTGTTTGCAATCCAAATTCTGAATTTGATTTCTGACATCTCGGCCAGCTGTTTATGAATGGGATCTTCAGTTACATCATCTACCATATCTTTCCTTGGGGGGGGGGGGGGTTGATGTATTGTGGTTATTCATTTTACCAGAGGTTTTCCAGTGATTTTTCCCTATTATTATTTTACAGCATTTGAGTTTTCCCCTGGAGCTTTGTTGAGGACCCATACTGTGCTATGGCCTAAGAAACTGGGAAACTGTTTGGTATGGTGGGGATAAGTGGTTCTTTCTTGTTTTCTGTTGGTCTCTGTCTGACCCTAGTGAAACAGTTACTCTGGGTTGAAGTCTCAGCTGTGGAGAAATACCAGTGATTAAGTCTCCCCACCCCCCACAGGCAACAATTGGAAAAGGAAAATCAAACCTTCCTACAACCACACACTCAGGGCACCACTTGAATAGTCCTTGGGCGATTGGCTCAGTTCAAAATGTCCAAATTAATTGTCTCAGTCAGCACCTGTCTCAGGTGGGAGAGCTTATTAGGTCTCTGGCAACCGGATCAAAGGTGTTTGTTGACAACTCAGATATGACTTGCTCCAGTGCTCCGTGAAGTCAGGAGGACCCACCCAGCAAATACATTAGTCTGGAAAGGTTGATGCCTCCTTCCCCGCCTTGCACTTCTGTCACACCCAGTCACTGATAGCCCCTCAGGGCTGTGACCCAGTTGCCTCCAGTGAGCGGATACTCCAGGGGTTTGCACCTGCCTGAATCACAAAGAAATATATATCTGTTCAGTCAGGCTACTGCTCTCTGTCTCTATCCAGCAGGAAGAGGAGAGGCCTGACAACCTTGGGCACTTGATGGAGGCTGGGGGGTGTTCACTCAGTTCCAGCCCCACCCCTGATTGATGTTACTGACAGAACAGAACAACTCTGTGGGAATTTATTTCTGTTCCTGCTAATTCCCCTGCAGAATAGAAGCTGTTTTGAGTTCCCAGAAGCTATGCCTCAGGCCCTGTCTTACTCCTGCAGGTATGTATTCTTAGCACAGTTAGCTGTCAGCTCTAGCCTCCTGCTTGTTCTTGTTGAATGTGAAAATTGGAGTTAGGGAAAATAGCCAACCCAAGGATTTAGCAAAACACCAAACATGTTGAGGCCAAATGTGCAAACAGACAGATAAAAAGGCTACCAGACACAGAAGCCCACAGATGCACAATGAGAAACACATAGCCATACAGACAACAACCAAAAATAAACTACACTAAAAATAATGATAATCATAAGATAATTGAATAAAAAAAGGCAAAAAACAAACAAAACAAACAAACAAAAAAATCCTCTAAAAATCTGATGTAAGCACTCTCAGAAATTATAAGAAGGGAAGAAGAGGAAGAAAGAAGGGAAAAAGAGGGGAAAAAGTGGTGTTCATAAAAATGGTTAAAAAGAAGAAAGAAAAAATTAAAAATAGAAACAATAAAAATAAAAAATATATATAAAATAATAATAAAGAAAATTAACAGTAGGTCCTCCAAGAAAGTGATGAGGAAAAGAAAAAAAAATAACCAACCACAAAAATATTATTCTTGTATATATGTAGAAATATACATTCATATGTATGACATAGGGATCAACTGTCGTAGGAATATATTTATAATGCAATATACTTCCTGGGCACCAGGTGGCACTGTGAATGGTTCCCAGACTTATACCTGGTTCACAGTTTACACTGTTACCATGGTAATTACCCTCCCTGGCCGATGGCCATTTTGGAGTTTCTGTAAAAGTTTATTATCTAATTATTGTCCACCCTCAGCTGCTCTGTTCCAGACAGCACTCCTATCCAACCTCCCAACTCAGTGCAGGATTCCACGCTTCATAGATCTTTCCACTCTGCTCCCACATTCTCCTGTAAACTGGCAACTGCAATCGGTTGTGTGGGAGGGTGCTGTCTGCCGCAGGCTTTAGCTGCTGCCGGCTTCCATGGCTGCAGTGCATGGAGACCTTATCCTCAGTTTTTGTGGCTCAGAGTTTCACTTTTGAATCTGGACTTTTGAGTCCAGCCACCTGCCAGTTCACCGCACAGCCTGAACTGCCAGCCCACACCAATATTCCCCACCAGGAATGGTCCAGTCTATTTAATCACTCCTATTGCTCTGGGGGAAGGTGTCCACCATTTTGGACAATTCAAAATGTCTGTTTCCTGGGCGAGATTCCTTCCCTTCAATTTTCCATCGGGTTGACTAGCCCCTTGTGGCTCTGAGTGGGACCCCTTTTGGGTCATTAAACTCAGCTCAGGAATAAATTTTCGTCAACTGGGTTTTGCCAGGAATTGCCAGCTGCTGTCCTCCATGAGGGAGGGGCCTGCTGGCCAGCATGACTGAGCAGGGAAAATCTCTACAACAGAGTCCATGGTTTTAAATTACACATGCTCATATACAGCAATCCGCCAATTCACTATGCGTCTCAAGCTGTCTGTCCACACCAACAATCCATGCGGGGAAAACATCCAGACCCCCCTTCCTCTCACCTGATGACCGGGGAGAGGTGGGCTACACGTCCATCCCATCCGCCATCATGCTCCGCCTTGAGACGGAGTTTTTATATAGGATGTTTATTGGATCAAAGATCCCATAGGATCAAAACCTCAAAAAGTGAGGGTAAATAGGAGGAGTAGGACGAGAGAGTATTCTAAACATACTATTTTTCCATTGTTGGGATGGAATACCTGGGGATTCTATCTTCAATGTGGGAAAAGTCCTTATTTTCCAAGTGTCCCTTGCCTTATAGTTACAGGATAGCTTAGAGAAGCAAAAATCATTATTGAATTGAAATATTAAATAAAATATTTGATAATGAGCTGACCACTTATAAAATTTGTTCTCACTCAGAAACATATTCCTCTTAAAAGCAGAATCTGTCTACCCTATTCTATCTTGACAGCAGGTCTGCCAATAGTTTTTTTAAAAATTCTTTGAACATTTAACCAGGTAATATAAATAATTGAAAAAATCCAAGTATATTAATTTTCTATTGCTGCATAAGACATTACCACAATGTAGTGGCTTAAAACAACACTCATTTATTATCTTACAGTTTCCACATGGCAGGAGTCCAGGCATGTGTTAACTAAGTCCTCTGCTCAAGGTCACATGGGTCTCTTGAGTCTGAAATTTTAATGTTAGCTTGGTCTGTGATCTCACCTCAGACTTGGGTTGCTTTTTAAATTCATTAGTTGTCAGCAGGATTCAGTTCTTTGTGATTGTAGGACAAAATCCCCTGTTCTGTGGTGGCTATGATTAGGGATAGCTCTCAAATCCCTGCTCATAGCCAACCCTCAGGCCCTTGCACCTGACCCCCTCCACAGCCAGTTCACACGAGGCTGGTTGCTTCTTCAAGGCCAACAGGAGGATCTCACTCCAGTCTGCTACAACCATATGCTTTTCTTCCAGTATAAATATACCGTATTTTATTTAAAATTCTCCTATTCATGGATACTTAAGTTACTCTAGTTCTGATTATTATAAATAGTATTACATAGGAAATCCTTATTTAGATGACTTTGTGTCCACGTCCATGTCTTTGTATCCCATTTTGGTGGGACTGAACCCTTTAAAAATGCATTCTCTGAATCAAAAGCCAAAGTGTGATAGTTCAGGTAAGAGGAGGTTCATTGCATTTGATTAATCATTTACCCTAACCATGACTAAATTCAGAGCATATGACAGGCACATCTTTAGGATTTGAGAAATGCCTGAGTTCACAATCCCAGTTTATTCTTTTATATCATGATCTAATCTTCTGTTCCAGACTCTCTAAAACTCCTCCCCTAATCTATCTCCAAAGAGTAGTCGGCTAGTCCACATATTGCTCTGCTCTAAATTACTGTTTATTTCATTTGCATTTGACTTGTCCTATAATGATGCAATTAGAATGAAGAGGAGGTCCATTGCCGAGGGGATTGTGAGTGGGGTCCAGAGTTGCCTCTCACTGAGACCTCCTCAGGTCTTTTTGGTCAGTTGAACTCTTACAGTGCTCTTGGTTACACTTATTCTTGTGGTCACAGCATATAAACACATCTATTGTGGCTTATTTTGTTTATTCAAAGGTCTCATCAGCCTATACTCTTTCCCCTACAGTTTTAAATTTGACTATTTTACTAATCTTGTTGTTTTTTTCTTTTCCACTATAACATATTCACTTTTGGAACAAGGTCACATGTGTCTACATGAAGTGTCTCTTTTAGATGAGTGTCTCAAATGGGTACAGAGAGCTGGAATTTCTGCATAGGCAAGTATTTTTACCTTGATTTACCCTAAATGAAAGTGGGGAATCACATCTGAGTGCCTCAGGCATAGAATAAATAGGGAATATGTTACAGAGACTATTAAATCATATTTAATATGAATCCTTCTCTGTCTTGGGAGCTACTTGAGAGGTCTCCATCAAGATATGCAAAGGAGCTATTTTTACAAGGGCCTGACTCTGTGATCATTTTCAGATAGGGCAGAATTTGAGCTTCTAGGCTATGCTTGCTGGTAGAATTGCATTGTGCATTCCTGCCATATATTCTTTCTGCTTATACCTCAAAATAATCCATGCTCTATTGGATCTTAAAATAAATACTTGATAATGTATTTTGTTCTTTGTCCCTCAGGTAAACTGATGGTAGAATGTCTAAATCACATGCTTAAGAGAAATTCTGCCAGAAGCATCCTTTCCCTTTTACATACACTGTACAACCTCCTCAGGTAAATACTTTTTTCCTGCATTTTAACTCTCTGTTATCTGTTTAAGTAATGACCTTTCTCATTCTCCATAAAGACACGAATTAATTCAAAAGTCTTATCACTGAGTTAAAGTCAATTCCTGAAATATAACTTTGACCTCTTTATAGATTCTTGTGAGCTTTCTCCTTGAAATTTGTGGGTCCTGAGGGGATCCTGAGGACAGATCTGCCAGTAGACAGTGCAGTGTAGTGAGGTGCAGTCAGATTGGAGCCAGCATTGGGGACAGAATTCATGGAATTGAGAGCTCCCCCCAAATAGTGTCTTCCACTATCACTGTGTTTGTCATCACACACAGTAAGCCAAGAAGAAATTTCAAATTCTGGAGCATCTTTCAGGTTTGTTTCATTTCTGTGGTCTCCTTTTTGGTAGGAGAATGCACAAGGTGAAGAAAATAAAACACAGAGGCTGGTTGACCACGGACAATAGTAGAGGAGGGAAGCAAAAGTTCTTGCAAAATTTGTTAATTACATTTGAGACTCATGTCCCAGCAAAAGTATTTCTGGAAAAAAAAAATATTAGAAAAACTACAAATAAAGACATTTCTATCTTAATTGAAATACCAACTTTGTTATCTCTTGGCCAACCAGCTGTTGTTAGGTCAGATTAATTGAAAAAGGTGAAAGTATCATCGAGCTTTTACTGAAGTTTCAGATATTTCCTTTTCTCTGATCATTAAAACATTATCATTGGCAGGGTGCAATGGCTCATGCATGTAATCCTACTCTGGGAAGCCAAAGTGGGAGGATCACTTGAGGTCAGGAGTTCAAGACCAACCTGCTCAAAGCAAGACCCTGTCTCTACTAAAAATAGAAAAATTAGCTGGGCATGATGGAGAGCACCTGTAGTCGCAGCTACTTGGGAGGCTAAGGCAGGAGGATTGCGTAAGCCCAGGAGTTTGAGGTTGCTGTCAGCTAGGCTGAGGCCATAGGACAGAGGAGACTCTCACTCTAGCCCATGGGACAGAGTGAGACTCTCAAAAAAAAAAAAAAAAAAAAAAATCAAAAAACCCCAAACCATTTTCATGAAGAGTCTGGATTTTGAAATTATTTCCACTTGATTGATGAGCATTTCAGTAAGTGCCTTGGTCAAAGGTAAGGTCACCATACTCTTCTCCTCAATGTCATATGACAGCATATACTCACCAAGAAAAAAAGATTTTAATGTTGTAAGCATCTATGAATTTTCATAGTTCTGCCTTGCAGTTTCCATATGTTCTAAAAAATGCATGGAAATTTCCATAGGAGAAGCTAACTCTGCCTATCACTTTGATGTAACAGGAAAGAAAGCAAACTTTGTGGAAACTGTTTCCTTACAGACTTCATAGTCAAAAAAATATATCACACCTCCCTGTGGGATTTAATTACATGGAAGAAAGCCACACAACTTTTTTACCATGTATTGACATCATGAGCTGTACTAGTCATATTCACAACTCGCTCTCAGCATCCTGCTCCCAAATCAAGCTGAATCAAAGAAGTGTCTGAATAGTTCTAACTACAGCCACCATGAGATTTCCTTTGAAGTTACTGTTGCATACTTACGAATAAATACATTTTTGCTGGGTTTCCTCTGGAAAATATTATTAAATGGGGAAGGAGCTTGTCTGGGATGAATTCCTTTGAGTAGGAGAACATATTCAAATCACTGTGAGTTCTGAATTGGTAGTATTTTTAGGCTAGGGCCCATTGAAACAGAGATGAGAAGGTTTTAAGTGTGAGACGTCGTGATGGAGTTACTGGTTACTTGTATAGCAAGAAGGAGGAGAATTTAAGACATATGTGGAGGTGGTTTATTTATTGTTTGAGACTGTATCTGTACCAGTGTAAGATTGACTTCCCAAGCCACATTTAAAAGTCACTTCATCTTGCCATTGTATGCAGCATCCTGAACTTATACAGTTTAGTTGCTGCTCTGACCGTTTACCAATCCTGGGCTCTCTTGTCCCAGCTCCTGGCTAAAAATACTTGGAATAGCCAGAGCCCCTAGGATCCTGAGTGAAGAGCGCACCTGACTCTTAAGTATTATCTCCCCCTGAAACTTTGTGCTGCCAGACTGGAAATCTTTAGATACTAATTCATGCCTGGATCTAGGCTAACTTTTCTACATCCTTTTGGGTGACAAATATTGAACTTTTAGCCTTGAGAGCCAGGTCTAGCATTGGCTGATTCTCTCAATCTCCGTCCTACTTGCCCCCCAAATTCTCTCTCTGCTGCTCACCAGCCCATGCCATTAGCA
Organism: Loris lydekkerianus; assembly: GCA_963574355.1. NCBI lineage: Eukaryota > Metazoa > Chordata > Mammalia > Primates > Lorisidae > Loris > Loris lydekkerianus. Next base: position 9,827 of record CAUYPK010084224.1, read on the forward strand.
GCCATCACCAGAGTTATAACAGGCACGTACTCAGAAAAGGAAAGGAAGATAAATGCACTTGGATATGAGGTCTTAAACAACTAGGTATGCAAATCTACATTAATAACCTCTCAAAATAAATCTGACGGTTTTAAGTTTCATCTTCTATTAAGGGTTTTATATATTATGCTTCGTTCTATTTATATAGGTAACAGAGAGCTGATTAGATTTCCAGATGTATTACAAGGAGTGATTAAAGTATAAGCCACTGGATGTCACTCTTAGGCTACACAAGTGCAGCTAGCTGCAGTCGAGATTTTCTGTAGTGAATTTTAAGTAGAGAATTAGGGGATATATTCAGGGATAGAAACCATTTGAACTGTTTGGATAGGTACATTTGCAAAATCAGTGAACTATGGCAGAGTTTACCCTTAGGTTCCTGTATATTTTCTCTAGACTAATTTCTCAGTGACAGTTATACAGGACTAATAATCAGAAAAAATTTCCCTAACACCAAAAAATCCCCGAAGACTTCATTTATTCATTCAATATCTCCGTTAATCACATGTTATAAGCAGGATGTTGGGCTAATGAATGATGGGATTACAAGAGAGTGTGAATTCACATTCGTGCATACATTTAACTTAACTGAAATGCAGCTATGGCCCCCCAAAATGAAAGAAAAAATAACTTAAATAGGGCAGAAAATTCTGCCTATTATTCCATTCCATGAATTTGTGCCTCAGAGAAATTTTATCTATTGTCTCTCAGCCTCAAGTCTAGGGCTTTTGTACTCTGCTCTGTGGCAGTGGAAACTGCATTTCCCAAACTCCATGGCTGTTTGGCTTCTGGTTAGGGTTCCCTGACCTGAGGCACTGGCAGGAAATTAAAAGGTGATGGAAGGACAGAAGGGATGCTCTTTCTGTTTTCAGTTCTGGCCAGCTTCTCTCCAGCAGTGGTGCTCAGGTAGGAGTCCAGCTTATTCCAGCATTTCCAGCATCAGTTCCACAGTGGCCCCTTCAGAGGTACCCGTAATTATGTACACAAGTGGTATATATGGAAGTGGTATACCCCATTTACTCTTAAACTCACCATTACAATTCAAGTAGTAATTATGTGAGGGGCCCCTTAGAAGTTCCTGAATCACCTAGGAGTCTGTGCACCTGCTCTGTGGGGACCCTTCCCCCAAGTTTCTGGGTTTTGGTAACACCATTCTTTCCTCTCTTTTTATCTCCCAGCTTTAAGAGAGGTAGCTGCTTCCCAAGCTGCTGATATGAGGATTCCCTGAGTAACATTTATTTTTTCTCTTTCAGACCTCTAACTGCTGTATGATTGATCCCCTAAATTAAATCACCTCTGTCTGAAATACCTAGCATGGTTTGCATTTTCCTGATGGGATCCTGACTTTGGTAAGCCTGCGATGGGAAATACAAATGTTCTCTTTCTTCATTCAGTATCAGATTTTATAAACTTTTCATGGTTGAAACATCTTGTAATATTGAATGTGATTGTAATGTTTATATTTAAATCTTTTGAACGATATAAGCTGAATAATAAGCCAACTGGTGGTCAACTCAAAACAGTGGAAATTAAAGCTTCATACAAGTAAAGAATTTAATGATGCACTGATCTGTTCCAACACTGGAGGATAGATGGCCATGTTGGACTTAATGACCTGTGATCTCCAAATTGCCCCTTTCTATGGAGATTTCCAAGAATTATTTGGCCAGATGAGATTTTTGCCTCACACCATGTGAGAAACTGAACCTTTTATATTATGTCAGGTGAGAAAGACAATAGTTCTTTTCTTCAGAAGCTTTCAATCCAGCAGAAGAAATAAGATGTGTACAAACCGAGAGGCAATATATGGCAACATCTGATAGGAACCACAGACACAAGGGCCAACCCATTTGTCATCTGTTAGCTGTCAGAATTATTATATAGGTTGGAAGAGTAGTAGAATGAGGAGCACATAGGTTCCCCTAGAGGGTTCCTTCACTTCCTTGCTTAAAGCAAGGAAGGAAATTATTATTATTTCAATCTTAAAGATCTGTTTGGAAGAAGATGCTTACCTAGTCATGGAACTTTGCTTATCTTCTCCTGATATATCAATGCCAGCTCATTTTGTTTTTTCACAATGACTATGGAGTATATATAATTATTTCCTCAATGCCTCTCAATAATACAGTCTTCAGAAGTGTAATAGATTAGTGTTACTTTTTCACTTTGCATCTGCATCGAGTTTCTTTCTCAGTGTTTGGCTCCCTTTTTTCCCCTAGAAAGCATGAGATTATATTCTCTAGTTCCAAGTTCTATCAGTCCTGATACTTCATGTCTTACTTTGAGAATTGATGAAATAATCATTTTCCTTTCAGCATGGAACACCAGGATTAGAAAGACAAGAAAAGAAACCTCCCAGCTATAGTGCTGGGACCGTCAGTCCATGGGAGCTTTTGAACCTCAGTGTGTTTCATCCTCTTGCTGGGTCATTCATCTCTGAGGGTGGTGACATACTAGGGTGAGAGATGACCTAATGATGAGGGATGTCTTCTTCACAAGTTATCATTCAAAGAGGTGATTTTTGAAAAATAAGGAGGAAATGTGGGAAGGGGATTAGCAGTCGACTATTTCCTGCCACTATTAAGTCTTTTGGAATCCAGCACTTTTCCAAAATAGATTTGCCTAAAATTCTTTAGGGATTCATTTAAAAGAAAGGAAAAGAAAGAGGTTTGAAGCTGAAGAAAGAGTATTTATTGCCTTTTTCCCTCATGATTCGAGTTCATTTGAACACTTTTTGTCCTGCCACATAACTTAGCTTGAGGAAAATTTCCCCCTGGTTTTAGATGGTGATAGGGGTGTAGAACAATTTTTCTCCTGATCCCCCCCGTATGACTTTGAACTACATCAAAGCATATTCCATGCATAATTCTGTGCATTTATTTCCTCTTTTTATGGCAACTCATTCCAGATGAACATGACAACCTGAGAGGTACCAATACAATGGAAATAATAAACTTATTTAAAACGGGTTTTTACTTTACCCTAAAACAAAATATCTCTGTAACTATAGCTTGCCGAGTACAATGTAAAGCTTTTTGTAAATGAAGGATCTAATGAGATACTGATATGTTTTGAATATTGGTCCATGCGATTGCTAGAAGAACTTGGCTGCCTTACAAGATTACGTTATAGACAAACTTCAGCACGGAGTAATGCAGTTCATATACACCTTAATGGGAACCTCCTGGCTCTGACTCACAGCAAGAAATAAAGCCAAACACCCCAGCTTGTAGAGCTTGTTCAAGTTGCTGAATTTAAATCCAGAGTCGTAATTACTTTGCATTTATTTTCTGAAGTGAATCACATCGTGGTAGGGCAAGGTTTCCAGGAATAGTTAGGGGATACTTCACCTTGCAAAGGAGATCAATGTCAGATGGTCAGAAGGAAAACCAGTAAAGAGACTTCATTTTCAAATAGAAAAGAGATGAGCAATAACCTACAAAAAGAAAGCCAACAGATGAATTTGGCTTTATTTAGAAGTTATCCAATCAGGATGCATGACGTAGACAAATACTGGCTCATTAAAAAAAAAAGAAAAGAAAAAAATAATTAAGGAAGCTAAAATTTAGCTCATGGCACCTAGACCATGAGAATATGTAAAAGAATTCCAAACCTGCAGTCAATTTGATAGTGTTAAACAAGTGTCAAACAAGCTGTTTTTATCATTTGGGTCAGACAATTGGTTGATTGACTAGTCATTTTGCTATCTTCTAAAATGAAACTGGGAAACAGTTTAAGACCAGTCATATCGATATAACATGATTAAGTTGCTTTAGAACAATGAAACTAATATGTTTTGCCTTCCCCACACTGACTGTGTTAAAGGTAATTTGATGCACAGTGATGCAGCAAATTCTGTTTTTGAGATGGGTCTCCGTAGCTGGTTCAACCATGGTTATTTTAGTTGTGAAAACACAGTTTCAGTCTCCATGACCTAAACAGTACAGGTGGTTGGGGCAATTATCCAAGTACTCTAATTCAGAGAAAACATTGGCTTTTCTGGAAATTACCTGGGTCATTTGACATGTGTTTTGCTTGAACTAGTTCGATCATTTTTCCAGTCTTCTACTTTGCTTTGGCCAGGAAGATGCAATCTATAATGCCTGGCCATAAAAAAATTCTATAGACAGAGCGTTTTCTTTACTCTAAGCCTAAAATAGTTTTGTTTTTTTTTTATAGCTGACAGGTGAAGTCTCATCTAAAAGTAGAAAAAACATTGTTGATTTAGGTCTGTATTGCATTGGGAGTACAGTGGAGTGAAACAACAGAGATCTGTAGCTTCTCTGAGTCAGGAACCAGAATGCAACAGCACCAGCTTTGCAATCAATCAGACGTACAGGTACAAGATCCTCCTTACCAGTGTTTTTCAAAATTCTTACTAGTTATTCTATCCAATAATCAGGATTTCACTACCTAAGAAAAATCTATTTTCTAAACCAGGACAATTATATAATGGCAGTAGGAATTGCAAAGTTAAATGCCAGGACAAGATGGCTAAATTAAAGGCCTGGGGGTAAGGTAATACAGAGTGGTGGGGACTATAGCAAATTGAAGCATTCATATCCCATCTAACGGTGACATCTATTACTCAGCTTCATCAAATTGATATGATGTGCAAATATGTTCCAGTGTTGCCAGACCATCCGTTTTTCAACAAAAGTCAGAAATCTAGATCTTTATATAAAATTTCCCAATGTTTAAATGTTGGCAATCTCTTGAAATTTGAAGAAGCCAGTTAATAACACCTCCCCCTTCTCTTGTATTCATTGCGAATGGAGAAATGACACAAAAGTAAAACAGATGGAGATCAAGATGTCAACATTATTACCGATAAAGCTGATGGGAGAACAAGGCTGGAATCAGCAGACAGAATGTATTTCCTAATTACCACTCTCAGAAAAATCTTGGGTATGAAGAAGTGTCTTGTAAGGGACGCGAGGGTAAAAAGGGGGATCATGGTGTGATTGATTAATAGAACACTTTTCCCCATAAATGTCCAGTGAACATGAGAAGTAACATCCTACCCATCAGGGAAAGAGTTCAGAGAGCTTCTAGAGTAGAAATTCCCCTGCTCCCAACACCACTCTTATGTACACATGAAAATACAAGCACACCTCAGAGATATTGCCATTCAGTTCCAGACCACTGCAATAATGCAAATGTCAGAATGAAGCAAGGTATGTGAATTTTTTTTTTGTTTCACAGTGCAGGTAAAAGTCAGGTTTACACTACACTGTAGTCTACTAAGTGTGCAGTAGCATCATGTCTGAACAAAACCAATGTACACACCTTCATTAAAGGAAGTTTATTGCTGAAAAGTGCTAATGGTCATCCGAGTCTCCCTCATGTCATAATCTTTGTGCTGGTGGAAGATTTTGACTGGCTATTGATGGCTGCTGACTCATCAGGGAAGGGTGGTGGTTGCTGAAAGTTGGGGTGGCTGTGGCAATTTTTCAAGATAGGAATAAAGTTTGCTACATAGGTTTGACTCTTCCTTTCACAAAAAAATTTCTCTGTAGCTTGAGTTGCTGTTTGTTAGTATTTTATCCACAGAAATTCTTTCAAAATTGGAGCAAATTTTCTCAAACCCTGCTGCTGCATTATTAACTAAATTTATGTAATATGCTAAATCCTTTATTATCATTTCAACAGTGTTCAGGGCATCTTCATCAGAAGTAGATTCCATCTCAAAACATCACTTTTCTTTGCTTACTTGTAAGAGCAATTCCTGATCTGTTTGAGTTTCATCATAAGATTGTAGCAATTCAGTACCATCTTCAGGTTTCACTTCTAATTCTATATCTCTTGCTAGTTCCACTACATCTGTGGCTATGACCTTAGCTGAAGTCTTGAACCCCTCAGAGTCATCCCTGAAGGTTGAATCAACTTCTTCCAACTTCTGTTAATGTTGATATTTTGCCCTCCTATGAATAATGAATGTTCTTCTTTTTATTATTATTAAATCATTGCTGTGTACGTTAATGAGATTATGGGGCACCATACACTGGTTTTATAGACTGTTTGACAAACTTTCATCACACTGGTTAACATAGCCTTCCTGGCATTTTCTTAGTTATTGTGTTAAGACATTTATATTCTACATTTAGTAAGTTTCACATGTAGCCTTGTAAGATGCACCGCAGGTGTAATCCCACCAATCACCCACCCTCCGCACATCCTCTCCGCTCCCTCTCCTCCCTCTCCCCCTTCCCCATATTCTTAGGTTATAACTGAGTTATAGCTTTCATATGAAAGCCATAAATTAGTTTCATAGTAGGGCTGAGTACATTGGATACTTTTTCTTCCATTTTTGAGATACTTTACTAAGAAGAATATGTTCCAGCTCCATCCATGTAAACATGTAAGAGGTAAAGTCTCTATCTTTCTTTAAGGCTGCATAATATTCCATTGTGAACATATACCACAATTTATTAATCCATTCGTGGATTGATGGGCACTATGACTTAGCAATTATGAATTGGGCTGCAATAAACATTCTGGTACAAATATCTTTGCTATGATGTAATTTTTGGACTTCTGGGTATATACCTAGTAGAGGAATTATAGGATTGAGTGGCAGGTCTATTTTTAGATCTGTAAGTGTTCTCCAAACATCTTTCCAAAAGGAATATATTAATTTGCATTCCCAACAGCAGTGTAGAAGTGTTCCCTTTTCTCCACATCCACGCCAACATCTCTGGTCTTGGGATTTTGTGATATGGGCTAATCTTATTGGAGTTAGATGATATCTCAAAGTAGTTTTGATTTGCATTTCTCTGATGATTACAGATGATGAGCATTTTTTCATATGTCTGTAGGCCATGTGCCTGTCTTCAGAGAAGTTTCTCTTTAAGTCCCTTGTCCAGCCTGTGATGGGATCACTTGTTCTTTTCTTGCTTATACATTTGAGTTCTCTGTTGGAGACATAACCTGGAAATATCTTCTCTCATTCTGAGGGCTGTCTGCTTGCTTTACTTACTGTGTTCTTGGCTGTGCAGAAGCTTTTTAGTTTGATCAGGTCCCAGTAGTGTATTTTTGAAGCTGCTTCAATTGCCCGGGAGGAGTCTTCCTCATAAAATACTCACCCAAACCAACTTCTTCAAGGGTTTTTCCCTGCACTTTCTTCTAGTATTTTTATAGTTTCATGTCTTAAGTTTAAATCTTTAATCCAGTGAGAGTCTATCTTAGTTAATGGTGAAAGGTATGGGTCCATTTTGAGTCTTCTACAGGTTGCCAGCTAGTTCACCCAGCACCATTTGTTAAATAGGGAATCTTTTCCCCACTGAATGTTTTTAATTGGCTTGTCAAAGATCAAATAACGGTAAGTAGCTGGATCCATCTCTTGGTTCTCTATTCTGTTCTAGACATCTGCTTCTCTGTTTTTGTGCCAGTACCATGCTGTTTTGATCACTATCGATTTATTGTATAGTCTGAGCTCTGGTAGTGTGATTCCTCCTGCCTTGCTTTTATTTCTGAGTAATGTCATGGCTATTCGTGGTTTTTTCTGATTCCATATAGAATGAAGTATTATTTTTTCAAGATCTTTAAAGTATGACAGTGGAGCTTTAATAGGGATTGCATTAAAATTGTATCTTGCTTTGGGTAGTATGGACATTTTAACAATGTTGATTCTTCCCAGCCATGAGCATGGTATGTTTTTCCATTTGTTAACATTTTCAGCTATTTCT
>CAUYPK010084226.1:0-68269 GCA_963574355.1 Loris lydekkerianus
TCATTCACAGTAATGCCAAAGAAGATGAAATATTTGGGAGTTTATCTAACAAAGGATGTGCAAGATCTCTATAAAGAGTACTATGAAACTCTAAAAAAAAAAAATAGCTGAAAATGTTAACAAATGGAAAAACATACCATGCTCATGGTTGGGAATAATCAACATTGTTAAAATGTCCATACTACCCAAAGCAACATATAATTTTAACACAATCCCTATTAAAGCTCCACTGTCATACTTTAAAGATCTTGAAAAAACAATACTTTGTTTTATATGGAATCAGAAAAAACCTCGAATAGCGAAGACATTACTCAGAAATAAAAACAAAGCACGAGTAATCACGCTACCAGACCTCAGACTATACTACAAATCAATAGTGATCAAAACAGCATGGTACTGGCACAAAAACAAAGAAGTAGGTATCTGGAATAGAGAACCAAGAGATGAATCCAGCTGCTTACTGTTATTTAATCTTTGACAAGCCAATTAAAAACATTCAGTGGGGAAAAGATTCCCTATTTAACAAATGGTGCTGGGTGAACTGGCTGGCAACCTGCAGAAGACTGAAACTGGACCCACACCTTTCACCATTAACTACGATAGACTCTCACTGGATTAAAGATTTAAACTTAAGATATGAAACTATAAAAATACTAGAAGAGAGTGCAGGGAAAACCCTTGAAGAAATCGGTCTGGGTGAGTATTTTATGAGGAGGACCCCCTACCCCCACCCGGGGCAATTGAAGCAGCTTCAAAAATACACTACTGGGACTTGATCAAACTAAAAAGCTTCTGCACAGCCAAGAACACCGTAAATAAAGCAAGCAAACAGCCCTCAGAAAGGGAGAAGATATTTGCAGGTTATGTCTCCGACAAAGGTTTAATAACCAGAATCCACAGAGAACTCCAACGCATTAGCAAGAAAAGAACAAGGGATCCCATCGCAGGCTGGGCAAGGGATATGAAGAGAAACTTCTCTGAAGAAGACAGGCGCGCGGCCTTCAGACAGATGAAAAAATGCTCATCATCTTTAATCATCAGAGACATGCAAATCAAAACTACTTTGAGCTATCACCTAACTCCAGTGAGACTAGCCTATATCACAAAATCCCAAGACCAAAGATGTTGGCGTGGATGTGGAGAAAAGGGAACACTTTTACACTGCTGGTGGGAATGCAAATTAATACATACATTCCTCTTGGAAAGAGATATGGAGAACACTTAGAGTTCTAAAAATAGATCTGCCATTCAATCCTGTAATTCCTCTACTGGGTATCTACCCAGAAGACCAAAAATCACATCATAACAAAGATATTTGTACCAGAATGTTTATTGCAGCCCTATTCATAATTACTAAGTCATGGAAAAAAACCAAGTGCCCATCGATCCATGAATGGATTAATAAATTGTGGTATATGTTTACCATGGAATATTATGCAGCTTTAAAGAAAGATGGAGACTTTACCTCTTTCATGTTTACATGGATGGACCTGGAACATGTTCTTCTTAGTAAAGTATCTCAAGAATGGAAGAAAAAGTGCCCAATGTACTCAGCCCTACTATGAAACTAATTTAGGGCTTTCATATGAAAGCTATAACCCAGTTACAACCTAAGAATAGGGGGAAGGGGGAAAGGGAGGGGAGGGAGGAGGGAGGTGGGTAGAAGGTGGAGGATTTGTGGGATTACACTGCAGTGCATCTTACAAGGGTATATGTGAAACTTAGTAAATGTGGAATGTAAATGTCTTAGCACAATAACTAAGAAAATGCCAGGAAGGCTATGTTAGCCAGTGTGATGAAAATGTGTCAAATGGTCTATGAAGCTAGTGTATGATGCCCCATGATCATATCAATGTACACAGCTATGATTTAATAAAAAAAAAAAAAGAATAAAAGAGAAGAAAAAATAAAAGATTATATAGGCTTCTGAGTTTCATAGGATCCCTACTAGACCTTAGTGTTTGCTAGCTAACTGCAGAAGACACGTTTCTTTTCTCTGGGATATTTTTCCTGCTGTTACGCTTGTTAGGTAGCCTATCTTAGGTAAATAAGGGTCTTGGTTATGAAAAACACTGACCCGATGATAAAGTGCTTGCTTTGATTTGAGGTTCAATTAAGAACCATGAGGTTTATACTCAATCAGTACCTTATATTTATTTTTTGAAAAAAGAGTAATATTTGTTAAGTGAGTTTTCAGATCCTTAACAGACTATATTGATCAGAAATATGGCTCAGTAGAACAAATCTAGAAAAATATGCAAGAATCATATCTTGTATATCTCCTTGGATGAGTAGATCTAGAGGAAAAAGAAATATTCCTATGTACCTCTCTTTTTATTGTTTGGATTTTTATTGTAAGCTTTATTGCTTTGATAACAACTAATAATAAAAGCAAAAAGAGGGTGGTGCCTGTGGCTCAAAGGAAGGACCCCGGCCCCATATGCCAGAGGTGATGGGTTCAAACCCAGCCCTGGCCAAAAACTGCAAAAAAAAAAAAAAGCAAAAAGAGTTAATTTTTAAAAAGGATCATACTTCTGCAACATGTTGATTTACTTTTGCCTTGATATAATTTCTTAATTTCCTTCTGTCTTTACATCTGTGGTATGGGTATAATGAAGAAAAGTTCAGAGTCTTTGGCTTTTGCTATGGAAAAGAAAAGAAATTCTCTTCCAGAAACCTCAGCCATATTCCCCAAAGAATGGTGGGTCCCATAAGCCCTTGAGGGAAAATATTTCCACTTCAAAGACTTTGGTCTAGACTCCGGAGCATTGCACAAAGTCTTAAAATTCTTTCTGCAGTTCAAGGTAAAGATCTGAATTGAGTCTTGGAAGTTTGAGATCTCAGTAAAGATGCAACATTTCAATAAATATTTGTTATATGAAGACAAACTCAAATCAAATCATGAATTTTAAGTTTCATAATAAATAGCTTTGGACAGTAATATGAAGAAGTATGCATACATAACAGGTTGAAATTTATTCTCTCTGTTGAAAAGAGATAATCTAGAACACTTCCACGCCAGTCCTGGAAGCTCCATCTAAGAGAAGTAAGAGGACCAGTGGTGGGGCTGGGTGGGGCTGGAGGTATCGGGAGAGAGATCCATGAGGGCCTCCGGTGAAGGGTAATTGCCAATGGGCTCATAGTGTTTCTGTCTGAGATGCAATTTTAAGCTCTGCCTTGTAAGCCTTGTACAATCAAGAAGAATTCTGGTGGAAAGATACGAATTTGTAGAGGATTGTTTGATGGCAACGTAGCAAGTGTTCTAGATTATGCAGATCTTCTCTTCTTCAAGCCAAATCTATCATCTCCGACTGTATTATTTTGGCAGATGCTAGGATTATTCCCACTGAGTTTGTTCTGGTGTGGTGCCCTCTGCTTACGTTGAAGGACACTCACTAAACAGCCACCTGGGAGTAATTATTGCATTTACCATTAGGATACTGTTAAGTGCAGTGTTTCTAATACATTTCAGTGTTCCCTATGTAAAGATGCATGTGTGAAATTTCTTTCAGACCAAATCTCAGGAAAATCTTTTATTCCACTGAGAAATTAATACTTTCCCTCATGGACAATGAATCACATCATAGATTAGGTTTTCTTTTTTTGCTTTAATAGTTAGGAAGCTCACAGTCAGATTTGCCACTCAATCGTAGTAGTTATTATATCAAATTGCCAGCACAGTTCTATTTCAACTTTACTTTGGCCTTGTTTTTCCATTCTAGGTGGGGTTTTTTATGCTGGTTTTTTTTTTTTTTTTTTTTTTTTTTTTAATAGAGTCAGAGTCTCACTTTATGGCCCTTTGGTAGAGTGCCATGGCATCACAGCTCACAGCAACCTCCAGCTCTTGGGCTTAGGCAATTCTCTTGCCTCAGCCTCCCGAGTACCTGGGACTACAGGCGCCTGCCACAACGCCCGGCTATTTTTTTGTTGCAGTTTGGCTGGGGCTGGGTTTGAACCCAACACCCTCGGCATATGGGGCCAGCACCCTACTCACTGAGTTTTTAAATCTATGTCTATATATTCTACTTTATACTGTTCATTCTTTATAAGCTACCTCAAATCCTTTGGTAAAAATAGTTCAGTATTTGTAAATCAACAAAGTAACAGAACAACCTAAGGCAACCAGTTTTTTTTGTTGTTGTTGTTTGTTTGTTTGTTTTTTCTGAAGTTAAATGGAACTTAAGCAATAATCTAACCCAACTCCATTATCTTACCAATGAGTGAAGGGAAACCCAGCATGGTTGTGAAGGGTGAACAACCACCCCAATTTGCCTGGGTCTGAAGAATTTCCAGGCACATGAGATTTTCAGCACTAAAATCAGGATTACTTGGTCACCCTACTGAGTCAAGTGGCTTTTCCACAGCAGTAAATAGCAAAAATGGCACTAAAGCTCAAGCTTCTGGCTCTCTAAAGTGGCTCTCTTCCCTTATTAAATGCCATTTTAGAATGTGGCTTTATGAAAGCAAGAGTTTAAAGTGTGCATCCAGGAACAATCTGGGGTTCATTTCCTAGCTCTTCTGTTTAAATATTTCTTCTTTCTCTTCTTTTTAAGTTTTATAGGAAGTTATATATGATGCTTTTCTCTTGTGTACAATTGTTAATTACAGCCAGAAAGTTCTAAGCACTCCCTGAAGATCAAGTTCCCATCCTCACTGCTTCCTTTGAAGATAGCCCTCCAGTGAGCTTCCCTTTGCCCACTGCTCCAGGTCCTCCTCTGAACTCCAGGTCAGAAGCTGAAGACCCAGAACTGACACTCACACTAGGGTTCTAAGAAATCATGGGATTGATCTTTTTTCCAATACAGTATTGTCCATTTTGAAGAAAGAAAACTGAAACTATCTCCTTCCTCCACTCTTAATTTTTTACTTCCACAGCCAGAGCTAAGAATTGAAAATTGCCTCCAGCGGTTTTCTGGGCAAAATAACACCTTTTACAATTTAGTGTGGAAGCAGATTCTGGAAAAATTTTACAGTCTCAGCTTATACCGTAAGAAACTATTTTCTTATGGTCTACTGTCTGATAATTTAAACCAGTGTGAAGCAAAACTGAACACATTTTAAAATGGAAATCTAAGAAGTTTTCCTACCAGTTTGAGGGGAAAATGAATGAAAAGTATAAGATTACAAGGGGCGCCAAGGTCGTTCTGACTCCCTCTAGGTACAGGGTCCTTCTGGCTCCTGTGTCGCAGTTGGTGATGCTGACTACACAGGAAACCCTCAGTAATGGAGCTTCTGGCCTCTGTGGGGAGGCCTGGCAGTGTTCCACCTCTAATATGGCTGGCTGCTTTGGCTATTCCCAGATGGAGCTTTGATGGAATGTACAGAGAATATACTATAATCCTCAAAAGACTCTTCTCCTAATTTTTAATTTTGACCCTATCTTATGAGGCCCTATGCAGAAGTAGAAAAAAACTTAATACTCAGTCATATTGCTCAGTAGCCAAAGTATTCACCCTGCCCAGCAAGCTTTGTTCAGATTTTATTATTTCTCAATCCATGAGTCTGTTGTTGGTCTCCCTTTTTAGAGTACATTTTCTGATGGCTAGATGTGATAACTCTTTCTACTTGTATCTTTCAATTTCACGAACAATTTATGTGAACTGTTAGTGACATTATTTGTAATATTTATTGTAGGGTGTCCCTATCAAGATTTTTTTTTGCAAGAAGCATGGTGGGGGCTTATGACTGCCCTAACCTCTCCATGTCCTGTGCTATACATTTATGCAATATCTGCATTGTGGCATGCTTGACCCCAAGAAGGTTCTGCCTACAGGAAACTTTTAATAGGGTGGAGAGAAAAAAGTGGCAGCAAGATAGAATGAAATATATTCTAAGTAGTAGTATAAGCAATGTGCTTTTTTATATTATGGTGTTTTTTTTTTTTATTATTAGAAGATTCTACTTGTGGGAAACAGCCTTTAAACTGGAAATTCCATTTCCCTCCAGTCTTGAGCTAGCGTTCTCTCTGTGTGAGGGTACATGGCTACCATCATGCCGTGGCCTGAGGGAGCCCCAAGGCTCCTTTGCTCCAAAACATCTTCCCACAGGAACTCATTATGATGCCTGAAATCCTGTTATTGGGCCCAATCCTTTCCCTCAAGATGCTGGGACTAGAGAAGACATCAACTTAGAACATATGCATGGTGTCTCTGGGAGAAGTCACACATTTCACTGTTGGACCCACATGATATCAAGCAGGTTATCAGATCAGCTAGTTGTCACCTTGGAGAATGACACATGGGGTAAGTACATTTTACTGGGGTCCTCCCCCAAAAAATTTGGATCTGGTAGCAATGCAGTGGTAATGGTAGGAGCAAGGAAGGAGGTCCACAGTATAAAAGACCAGAAAAACAGACTTCATTTATGGTACACAAATGATTTATCTCTGTCTCCCCTCCTATACTGAGTGTGGATGTGTGGATGGGTGGGGACAGACTAACACTGGCAGACCCCTTTGTATCTATGAAGTACTCACTGTAACCTTGCAAACACAGAGAGAAAGCTTCAGGGTATCCAAGGACCCAAGACTGTAAAACAATGTAGACTCTTCATCAACTGCCATAACCAAATGCTCTGTTGCTTGAATGTACCCACCATTCATTATTCCATGTCCTCTCCTAAGTACCCAGTTTTTTCCCTTGGTAGCCACGACTTTCCCAAGAAGCCCTTGTGCTTGAGGGAAACCTTCTCCCTTGCCCACCCAACTCAAGGGGCGGGGCCTGATGGGCTTAAGCGAATTTCATGTAGCTCATTCCCCTGATCAATGACTGGCTCAGCCATGGGCATGTGATGAAGCTGGCCCAAATAAGGTGGATTTTCAGAGCTTTGCTTGGCCTAGCAAAAGACAACTTTACTATTTGTTTATTCCAAGGGTGAGAAGGTTAGCTCTTAGCTCACCAACCCAACTCTTGGAAGTGATTTCCCAGCTCACTGGATGAGAAAGAAGAACACAGAGCTTGGTTTGGAACTGGAAGCTGTTATGTGAGCACTAGATGAAGCCCTGTTTTCTTGCAGCCAGTACTGTAACTGGCAGTGCAGAGAAGTGGAAAGAAATGGGGTTTTTTGGAGGCTGATGCTGAGCCTCTGGTTCAAGAAACCCCAAAGCCCACCCCTACAGTTATTTTGTTAGTCACACCTTAGTAAGTGTGGTCCAAAGACCTATAGCATCAGCAGCACGACCTGTGGGCTTGCTAGAAATGGAAAGTCTCAGGATCCACCCCAGACTTACTGAATCAGCATCTGTATTTAAATAAGATCCCCAGGTAATTAACATGCACTTTAAAGTTTAAGAAGCATTGCCAAATATAGTTTAATCTCATTGACTTGGGTTCTCTGCAACTCTCAATTTAACAGATCCTAGACATCATGGACTCCCTCCACTGGTGACTACAGGCTCCCCTGGTTTGGTAGTCTCTATTGGCCCCTTTTTGTCTCACCACAACTCACTTCCCCCACCTCACTCCTCTCTTCTTACCGTTGTCCATTCAGACAACCATCTGGCAATGTCGCCTTTTCTCTGTTGACCTCTTAATCTATTTCTTAAACATCCAACAGATATGTAAAGTTGGACCGATTCCAAATGGTTTTTAGAGTAGTGAGAGGGAGTTTTGTACTGACTAGCGAAAGACAACTTTACTATTTGTTTATTGCAAGGGTCAGAAGGTTAGCTCTTAGCTCACCAACACAACTCTTGGAAGTGATTTCCCTGCTCAGGCCATCAGAGATGTAGAGATTCTGAAATACTTGGAAGACATAGATTCATTGGTTAGTTCCACTGTTGTGTCTGAGCTTTAGAGGAAACTTTAGGCAGAAGGGTATAAGAGGATCCCATTCTCCTCATTTATTTGGGAAGACAAACATCCCATCTGCAAGGTTACTAATCAGGGCAACACCTGACAGACAGTACATGCTTAATAACTGCCCTACCATGGTGTCCTCTTTAACATAGGGCAAGGATTGATACAGCAATTATGATCATTTCAAGAGAGAATAGCCTGATCATTTGACCAACAGGTAATACTTTTCTTGAGATAGAGGTGGGGAATGCTATGCAATCCAATGTTCATCAAACTTAAGGTGGAAACTGTGATTTTTGCTTTGTTTTCCATTGAGTGTTAAGGGTTTTTGTTTTTGTTTTTTTGAGGGTTGGCCTGTGACTCAGATCTGCTGCTCTCTCTGGTCCTGAAACAAGGTAGGTGTGTAGCTTCAGGCAGTCACTTTGCCTCCCTGGCCCTCAGTTCTTGACACTGTCAAAGAAGGTACTTGACAGGATGGTCACTCAAGGCCCTGCCAACATCCTCAGAGCCACGACTCTGCTCTGGTTTGTTTCTATAGCATCTCTCTCAAAAATAATTCCATTTAGAAAACTCTACTTAAGGTCAGTGCAGTGGCTCATGCCTGTAATCTTAGCACTCTGAGAGGCTGGAACAGGAGTTCAAGACCAGCCTGAGTAAGAGTGAGACTCTATTTCTACTAAAAATAGAAAAAGTAGCTGGGCATGATGGTGGGTGCCTGTAGTCCCAGCTACCCAGGATGCCGAGGCAAGAGGATCTCAAGAGTTTGAGGTTGCTGTGAGCTCTGATGACATCACAGCACTCAACCCAGGGTGACAGAGTGAGACTCAAAAAAAAAAAAAAGGAAAAAAGGAAAAGTGGACCAAAGAAAAGTGAAGGGATGTAACGTGAGGTCTGACCGTATAAAGTTAGAAGCAGAGCCTGGAGAAGCTCTGCCCTCTCAATACCAGCTGAGGACCAGGAGCACCTCACATGATTCCATGGGACTTGAAACAGTCCATCAAAGCAGCTAATGACGATATGCTTTATCCTATTTCATGAAACCTAAGTTTTAAATAAAAAGTCTAGATTAGAATATGGTTCTCTTGGCTTAAAAGTACTTTGTTGACTAATTATTAAAGATTATATTATTCTCCAAAAGGTTTACATGGGGACAGACAGCCACCTTCCCAGTTCTTAAGATGCTACCTCAATTGAATGGTGTTTATTTCATTCCTGCATTTCCATAATAAAACCAGTTAGCAGAGCAGCCAGTGTGTTTGCTCTGGGTGGCTATTCATCAAGGTTACAATGGAAGGAGGAGCACCTGGTAACACTGCAAAAGCAGACTTCATTTCCCTTTTTAATTACAACTGTAGAATAACTTCC
The DNA here is from genome assembly GCA_963574355.1 of Loris lydekkerianus. Lineage (NCBI taxonomy): Eukaryota > Metazoa > Chordata > Mammalia > Primates > Lorisidae > Loris > Loris lydekkerianus. The sequence goes on from CAUYPK010084226.1 coordinate 9,162, forward strand.
AAAACCCCAAATTGCTATTGAGCACTACTCTCAGTGTCCACTGCAGTGAGTGACAGTCTCATTTCTGCTTAACTGAGCAGTAGTCAATTCCTTTTTGTAACCAACGTGGTAGCGCTCACTGACTTGTTTGTCACTTGGATGAACAGGTTATGCTGGTGGGAACGCAGTGGCCTCCTCCTAGCCTCGCGGGCGATCATCTGGTGGTTCCTTTAACTGCCTGTCCAGAGTGTGGCGGCCGGCAGCTCTTAGTGAGCACCACTGTAACTTGTAATTTATCAGGGAAAACAGAAAATAATCACAGAGGGTAACTGTGTTATACAGTATCTGCTCTAACAGCAGTAAATTACAAACAGTGAGAATTCCATAAAGGTTCCCTCTTAGGCTGATGTGAATAGATTGAATTTTTTTTCATTTGCTGCAAATTCTCAGCATTAACTTGAATGCTAAGGGTGCGCATTAGCATATGACATGGCTAGATTAGACAATTGGTAGCCTTCATGCAGACTATAAAATGCTGTCACTTACCCTCTTACATTCTCTCTCTCAGTTAGAAAAAGGCTAATAGTACAGAATAAGTGATTATAGGCTAAGGGGGAGCAGCTGTTTAATTTTGGTTTTATTTAAAAATTCTGGTTACACTGTCACTTAAAAAAACAAACTCAGAGTTAACCATATGTAAAGAACTATTTAAATTGAAATGAAACATATATATATATGTTTCTTAAATAGACTACAACACCAGTTACTGAATGTTTATGATTAATCTCCTTGGATCCAGCTCCATGGCACTCCAGAGTCTATGTCCTTTGGCAAGTTCCTTAGCCTTGTAAAAAACTCTCAGGTGGCAATACCAGCTCTTATCTCAAAGGTTGGTTGTAAGAATTAGAGAAAATATATATGAAAAGTGCATAGAATGGAACCTGGCAGGTAGTAAGTGCTTTATTATACATTTGTTATTATTTTACATTTCCACTCATTAAAAACTCTTAATCTCAATAATTAAGTCATGTGCTTCCCAAGAGGATAAATGCATTCTTTAGTTCTTCCTAATCTGCTTTGGCTCATAGCAGAACCTTGTAACGTGTAACGTGAGGTCTGACCATATAAAGTTAGAAGCAGAGCCTGCAGGCTACAGACAGCCTCTCTGAGGAATGTGGCTAGAGGGACACAAGGGAGGGGAGGCCAGGGACACGTGGCAAGGAGGAGGAGTATAACTGAAGATAGGTGGGATTGGCCACCTTCACCAGTTTAGGCCTCAGTCTTAGCAAAGGGCAGGTGCATATCATTGTCAAGGATGGAAGGAAAATTTTCCTTCCTGGATGGAAGTAAAAAAGGATTTGAGAAAGTAAAAACTGTTGGAGTAAGAGGAAGGAACTTGTGTGTAGGAGGGTCTTGATCTGACCAGGCTCCTTAGATGCACGTTGGCATAACTAGGCCATTCTCCATCCCATGGGGACCCACTGAGACCCAGCATTAGGAATTTTGGGGTTCCCCAGGGGTTATTCCAGGATTGAGAACCACTGCACTAAGAGTGAGAGAGAGCTGGAGGAGGGTGGGTGAGTCCTTAGTGGAGAATATTTCCAACTGCTGCTATGGTGAGGAACCCAGGGAGTCAAAACAGATGAATAGATAAGTGTCGAGCTGTAGCCACAGCACATCTGAGTCAGCAACACAGCTGTGTGGAAGACCTCATTGTAATAGTTTCTTGGCAGCCTCAGATGAGGTCCCTTTGGTTTGTGAAAGGTAGAGAAGCACTCTGACCAGCATATGAGGAAGGAGGAATTTATTGGAAAGACATGGGAGTGTCTCAAAGTCAAGACAACTGAGAGGGTCTCGGCAGTGCTAGGGGCCTCAGCTTCCAGAGGTCAAGGACTCTCTCTCTAAAGTTCCATCATTGACAGGGCTCAAGTCAAGGGCTCCATACCAAATGTCAAATTCCTGGGACAGAAAATGATGGACCCAGCTGGGGCCAGGTGTCTGCTCCTAGACAATCAGCTACAGCCAGGGGACGAGGGCTCATGAGGGCTAGTACATCTCTGTGCATGGGTACAGTTTCCAAGAACAAGGGTCAGAGTGAGCCTGACCAACACACCAAGAAGGGCCCACCTTTCTCTAGTAACACTGGCCATCCCAGCAGGGGGAGTGGAGAAGACTAACTCCTGGGGTCTCCTTGGCTGTACCTTCTGAAGACAGGCATAGCCAACCAACTGTCATTAGTCAGGAGGCAAGGGAGAGCACATGGCTGAAGATGACTTTGAGCACAGGAGCAGTGATTAGAAGGACAGCAAACATGGTGCCTGAGAGTAAGCTGTGTTCTAAGTGCTTTGTGTGCATTACTAAACTCAATCCATAAAATGAACTTATGAACCAGTGCTATTGTCATCCCTGTTTTTAAGATGAGGAAACTGAGTAATTCGATGATTTGCCCAAGGGCACATAAATCCAGACAGTTGGGTTCCAGAGTTTGTGTCCCTATGTGGCTCATCACAGAGTGCTGGTGATGCTCATGGGAGTGGTTACAGGAAAAGTGGAGTGTAACAAGGATACAACAGGGAACTGCATCCAAATTCCGAGTCTTGGAAGGAGAGCAGTTCTAAGGGATGGAAACCCATGTTGTTGGGTTATGTGTTAAGAAGGTGGACACGAAAAGTTGTATTCAACATGACTCCATGAAATGGCCAACCTGTTATCATCACATTATTATCTGATGGCTCCCCTGAAACACTTCTAGTGAATTCTGTTTTCTTGTTTGGTCTTCTGGTGTTCATAAGACTGTAATCTTGGGGGAGGAGACAAGATGGCTGACTAGAGCCAGCTTTCCACAGAGGCTCCCACCCAGAAGGAGAGTTAATGGACAGAAGTTTATCAAGTAAGCTGATGGTTTGGAGCTGAGCCAAGGGAGAAGACTGAAGAGTGCACATCACCCCTGCTGAGGTGAGCTATGACCCCAAGGAAATGAACAATAGGTACAAAACCCATTGCCAAGTGGATGGAAGTCTCCTCCCCCATGAGAACAGCTCGCAGTGTACTTTCTACAAACAAGTGAGCAGAGTTCATATCTCTTCTCATTCTATCCCATGGGAGAGAGCCACTAAAAACCAGATCTCCTTCCCCAGAGAGGACACACTAGTGTGCCATGGCACTCTCCTGCCAGGCATAAAACTGAACATATACTCTACCCACAATTCTGAACTCCCAGCACTCTCCTCCACTCCCGCCCTGAGGTCTGGAAGCCTGTCCCCCATGGAGTTCATATTCTTGGGCGTTTTCTGGAGAGGTATAGACAAGGCATGGGCTGTTACAAGTCTGTGCTGAATCAGTAGCATGGGTGTAAAGAGGGGATTGTGGTGCTAGGGAGCCATATGAGAGGGAGAAATGGTGCCCCAGGGCACAGCATAGCAGGTGGTGGCAGCGGAAACAATAGGGCTCACACCCCTGGTGATATTTTGGAGAAACACTTCCCTGTCTTCCTTAGCACGCAGAGGGAGCTGGGCCTCTAGTCCAGTGGCAGCCACAGGTGGAACAGATTTGGGACAGAAACTTAGGCCCCATGGGCAAAGAGTATGCCTGACGCGGTGCCAGCTCAGGTGGAGCGCAGTGGGGACAGAGACTAGTATATGCACACACAGATGTGGCCTACTCCCAGGGCACGGATGAGTCAGAATTGCTGTTTTTGTGAGCCCAAGATGCACCCAGCCCCCAGCAAAGCATAGCTGGGACAAAAGCAGGCATGGCAACAGCATCAGCCCAGGGAGGGGCAGGAACTGAGAGCCCTTTGTGAGCTCTAACCACACTGGTCCCAATACAGAGTGCAGTGGAGACAGAGATGCCAGCTCTGTGAGAATTGGTGCAGTGGCAGCAGCACAGGGCCAGGCTGAGTCGCAGTTTCTGTGAACTCAAATAGTTCCTGGCCCACAGTGGAATATTGCTGGGACAGAAATGCAAATTCCACTAAAATATAAGTGGCAGCAACATCAATCTGGGGTGGGGCTGGAACTGAGTGAGCTGAGTGAGCCACTCCTCAGCTTCCATTAAGCACCTGAGTTAGTCAGGCTTCAGGTCCCCCTGCCGGCTGGTGACAGAGTGCAGTGGCCTGGCTGAGAAAACACAGATCTCTCTGTGACTCAGGCAGGTGCAAATCCCTGGGTGCATCTGCTTATTGAAGGGAACTGGGCCATAGCCCTGAAGGGTTACCAGTGACTGGGTGTGACAAGGTGGGGAAGGGTGTGCATCAACCTTCCTGGACTAACTCATTTGCTGAGTGGGCCCTTCTGACACCATGGAGCACTGGAGCAAGCTACACTCAAGCTGCCAGCAGACCCCTGCTATATGGTTGCTGGAGACCTTTTGAACTCTTCCACTTGAGTCTTGGTGCTGACTGGGACAATTGATTTGGAACACTTGACCTGGGCCAATCATCTGAGGACCATTCAAGGTAGTACCTTGGTTGTGTTGCTGTGGGAACGTTTGATTTTCCTTTTCCAGTTGTTGCCTGTGGGGGGCAGGGTATCTTAGTTGCATTTCTCCATAGCTGAGACTTCAACCCAGAGTTACTGATTCACTAGGATTGGACAGAGACCAGTTGAAAGCAAGACAGAGCCACCTAGCCCCACCACACCAACCAGGTCCCCCGTGTCTTAGGCTGTAGTACTGTACAGGTCCTTTCCAAAGCTATAGGGGAAAAGCTGCAGTCACCAGTCCCAGCTCTTGGGCAAAGGACTGGTTAATCACTACTCCAGGAGCCCCCAGTCCAATTTCACCTTACCTGCACATTTAGCCAAATGTTGAAAAATAATCATGGGGCGGAATCAGCAGAAAAACTCCAGCAACAAGAATAATAAGAGTAGATCAACTCCCCCAAGGAATGACAATGTGGATACACCAGAAGGTACCATTCATAAACAAATGGCTGAGATGTCAGAAATCGAGTTTAGAATTTGGACAGCGAATAATATTAATATTAACAAAATGGAAGTAAAGTTGGAATTAGAAATTCAAGGAGTAATTCAAAAGTTGTCTCAAGAATTTGATGAATTCGAAGACAAAATTACCAAAGATTTTGACACATTGATAAAAGAATTTGCAGCCCTCCAAGATATGAGAAATATAGTAGAATCCCTCAGTAAGAAAATGGAGCAGGCAGAAGAAAGGATTTCTGACACTGAAGACAAAGCTTTTGAATGCTCCCAAATGATCAAAGAGGAAGAGAAGTGGAGAGCAAAAATGAATCATTCTCTCAAAGAGCTCTGGGATAATTCAAAGAAAACCTAATATTCATCTTATAGGAATTCCCAAAGGTGATGAAGTTGCTTCGAAAGACCCAGATGTACTACTCCAAGAGATAATTGAGGAGAACTTCCCAAACATGGAAAGAGATTCTGAAATTCAGATAGCAGACAGTTTCAGAACCTCAGCACGACTCAAACCAAATAAAACATCTCAGACACATTATAATTAACTTTGCCAAAGTTAATATGAAGGAGAAAATTCTGAAAGCAGCCAGATGTAAGAAAACCATAACCTACAAGGGGAAGAGTATTAGAATGATTGCAGGTGTCTCTGCTGAAACTTTTTAAGCTAGAAGAGGATGGTTATCGACCTTTAACCTCCTAAAACAAAATAACTTTCAACCCAGGATCATGTATCCAGCTAAACTGAGTTTCATTTATGATGCAGAAATTAAATACTTTAATGACATTTACATGTTGAAGAAATTTGCCGTAACTAAACCAGCTCTCCAGGATATTCTCAGACCTATCCTCCACAATGACCAGCACAATGCTCCACCACCAAAGTAAACTCACTCAGAAACTTTTGATCAAATTCCAACTTCCACAGTGGTGAAAGGATTAAAAATGTCCACTGGACTTTCAAAAAACTCGATACCCAAAATACAACCAGGCTTATCAATACTCTCAATTAATGTGAATGGCTGAAATTGTCCTCTAAAGAGGCACAGGTTGGCTGACTTGATACAAAAATTAATGCCAGACACTGCTGCATACAAGAATCTCATTTTACCTTAAAAGATAAATATAGACTCAGGGTGAAGGGATGGTTATCTATAATTTGGGCAAATGGGAATCAGAAAAAAACAGGTGTTGCAATTTTATTCACAGATACAATAGGTTTTAAACTAACTAAAGTAAGGAAAGATAAGGATGGTCACTTCATATTTGTTAAGGGTAAAACTCAATGTGATGAAATTTCAATTAACATTTATGCACCCAACCAGAATGCTCCTCAATTTATAAGAGAGACTCTAACAGACATGAACAACTTGATTTCCTCCAACACCATAATAGTGGAGATTTTAACACAACCCCTTTGGCAGTGTTGGATAGATCCTCCAATAAGAAACTAAGCAAGAAATTTTAGACTTAAACTTAACCTTTCAACAATGGGATGTAATAGACATCTACAGAACATTTCATCCTAACAAAACTGAATACACATTCTTCTCATCAGCCCATAGAACATCCTCCAAAATTTATCACATTTTAGGTCACAGGACTAACCTCAGCAAATTTAAAAGAATATAAATTATTTCTTGTATTTTCTTGGACCATAATAGAATAAAAGTTGAAGTCATTAACAACAGAAATCTGTATACTTACACAAAAACATGGAAACTAAATAGCCTTATGCTGAACAATAGCTAGGTCACAGAAAAGATTAAGAAGGAAATTACCAAATTTGTGGAAAGAAAAGATAATAAAGACATGAATTACCAGAACCTCTGGGATACCACAAAGGCAGTCCTAAGAGGGAAATTTATAGCACTGCAAGCCTTCCTCAAGAGAATGGAAAGAGAGAAAGTTAACAACTTAATGGGACATTTCAAGCAACTGGAAAAGGAAGAACATTCCAATCCCAAACCCAGCAGAAGAAAGGAATAACCAAAAATTAGAGCAGAATTAAATGAAATTGAAAACAAAAGGATTATACAACAGATCAATAAATCAAAAAGTTGGTTTTTTGAAATGGTCAATAAAATAGATAAACCTTCGGCTAACCTAATCAGGAAAAAAAAGAGTAAAGTCTCTAATTTCATCAATCAGAAATGACAAAGATGAAATAACAACAGACTCATCAGAAATTCAAAAAATCCTTAATGAATATTACAAGAACTCTATTCTCAGAAATATGAAAATCTGAAAGAAATAAACCAATACTTGGAAGCATGCCACCTTCCTAGACTTAGCCAGAATCAAGTGGAAATGTTGAACAGCCCTATATCAAGTTCTGAAATAGCATCAACTATACAAAATCTCCCCAAAAAGAGAAGTCCGGGACTAGATGGCTTCATGTCAGAATTCTATCAAACCTTTAAAGAGTAACTAGTACCTATATTACTTACCTTTTCCAAAATATAGAAAAAGAAGGAAGACTACCCAACACATTTCTATGAAGCAAACATCACCTTGATCCCCAAATCAGGAAAAGACCCAACAAGAAAAGAAAAGTATAGACCAATATCTCTAATGAATATTGATGCAAAAATACTCAATAAGATCTGAGCAAACAGAATCCAGCAACACATTAAACAAATTATACACCATGACCAAGTGAGTTTTATCCCAGGGTCTTGAGGCTGATTCAGTATGTGTAAATCTATAAATATAATTCATCACATAAACAAAATAAAAAACAAAGACCATATGATTCTCTCAATTGATGTAGAAAAAGCTTTTGATAATATCCAGTATCTTTTCGGGATCAGAATACTTAAGAAAATAGGTATAGAAGGGACATTTCTTAAACTGATAGAGGCCATTTACAGCAAACTCACAGCCAATATCATATTGAATGGAGTTAAATTGAAATCATTTCCATTCAGATCAGGAAACAGGCAAGGTTGCCCATTGTCTCCACTGCTTTTTAACATTGTAATGGAAATCTTATTTATTTATTTTTTATGTTTTATACTTTAATGTTTTTTAAATTTATTTATTTTTATTCTTAAATCATAGCTGTGTACATTAGTGCAATCAAGGGGTACAATGTGCGGGTTCCATATACAATCTGAAAATCATGACATTTTCTTAGTTACTGTATGTAGGCATTTGTATTCTGCATTTAGTAAGTTTTGCCTGTACCCATTCTAAGATGCACCGTAGATGTGGCCCCACCCATTACCCTCCCTCCATCAGAACCTCCCCCCTCCCTTCCCCTTCCTTGGCCCTTTCCCCATAGTCTTGTGCTATAGTTGGGTTATAGCCTTCATATGAAAGTTATAATTTAGCTTCATAGTAGAGCTGAGTACATTGGATACTTTTTTCTTCCATTCCTGAGACACTTTGCTAAGAAGAATATGTTCCAGCTTCATCCATGTAAACATGAAAGAGGTAAAGTCTCCATCTTTCTTTAAAGCTGCATAATATTCCATGGTATACATGCCATTGCAATCAGGCAAGAAAAGGTGATCAAGTGTATCCATATAGGGTCAGAGGAGATCAAACTTTCACTCTTTGCAGATGATATGGGAGAGGGGAGGGCAGAGGGAGGGGGGAGGATGAGTGGAGGGAGTGTAATTGGTGGGACCACACCTATGGTGCATTTTACAAGGGTACAGGGTATATGTTAAATCTACTAAGTGTAGAATATAAATATCTTAACACAATAACTAAGAAAATGTGGTGAAGACTATGTTAACCAGTTTGATGAAAGTATTTCAAATTGTATATAAAACCAGCATATTGTATACCATAATTACATTAATGTACACAGCTATGATTTAATAATTAAAAAAAAAAGACTATAATCTTCAATGAGCCTGGACCACTCCAGTTGGGGCCTTATAAATTTTTTTCTTTTAGTAAGTTTATTTCCTTCAACCTCCATTCACTTGTGTGTAGTATTTAGCCTGATGTTAGAAAAATTTACGAACCAAGAAACATTTTTCCCTCCATATTCTATCTTCTGTTCATGTTTTCTTATTGTTTCTACATTGATTCACTGCTGTTGAGATCATAATATAATTACGCAAAATGTGACAGATCATTTGAAAGTTATTAGTTGCTGAGGAAGCACATTTATGATGTGGGGAAAAAAAGCTTTTGCATTTTGCTAAGTTTCACATCCTGTATGAATCCTTTTCAGTGGGAAAGAACTTAAATTTTAAATGATTACCCTGCAGATTTATGAAATATTTCAGTGAGATGTGATAGTGAGCATGTGTTCAACTGCGTCCAGTTGAAAGAAGCTCTATTACTGATGCAAAATATGTAAGTGCCTCACCTCCCATAAGCATCCAGGTGATTTCCAGTATCACGTGTTTTCCACATTGGCAGAACTGTAAGGTGATCCTGACTGCCCTGAGGTCATCTATGCTGAGACTTGTGTATTCTGGGCCTCAAATAACTCAGGGGATAAAAAGATCAGAGCAAAGTCCACACAGGCAAAGAGAATCAGCGTATGAGTCAGTTTGTTGACAGAGCCATATTCTCAGTTTCTCAGTTGCCATATTATAATTAGAAGGGCCAGAAGGCTTTGGTCCTTGCTGTGCCTCAGACATAGCACATCGGCACTATCTGGAGACTTGTTAAAAATGCAGAATCTCAGGCCTCCCCCCAGACCTACTGAAGCTGAAGCCACATTTTAACAATATCCGCAGGGGACTCACGTGCCCGTTAAAGTGTGAGAAAGCCATTCGATCCTTCAATTCCTCTACCAGGTATATATCCAGAAGACCAAAAATCACTGGCATAATACATTAAACAGTCAAGGGTTCCTCAAAGGCAGGTTCTGTGTCCATCTATCCATGTATCTCCCATGCTCACGGCAGTCAGGGGAAGCTGTTATTATTTGGTATGTTGAATTGAGTTTACTTGCAAAGTGTGCATTTACGTACGTATTTATTCTTTCAAAGAATGCAGAGTGGCTGGATTGTACAGGAAAGACAAGGACGTCTCTTTCATTCACTCCTTCAGCTGGTGTTTACTGACAACCTCTGATGTGCCACGGTACTGTTGTAGACATGGGAGCACAGGGACAACCAAGACATGGGATGCCTGCCCTCAGGGGCTTCTTTCCTGAGTTTGCAATAAACTCGCGAGACTTTCTCTTCAAACCAAAGGTGAATAGGGTCTTTTGGTTATTGGATGCTGGCAATATGTGAATAACTGCTTTTTGCTAAAACTTAAGATATCCATATTATTTTTCTGTTCATCTGTCCCTCATTTGTTTCTCCCTCTCACTCTTCACCTGTAAGAATGGACAGAGGCCTGGTGTGCAGTCATTATTCTTATTGGCAGCAATACCACATTTCAGTTGTCTTAAAAAAAATATTATGCAGCCTTAAAGAAAGATGGAGACTTTAGCTCTTTTATGTTTACATGGATGGAACTGGAAAATATTCTTCTTAGTAAAGTATCTCAAGAATGGAAAAAAAAGTACCCAATGTACTCACCCCTACTATGAAACTAGGGCTTTCACATGAAAGCTATAACCCCGTTGCGACCTGAGAATGGGGGGAAGGGGGAGAGGGAGGGGAGAAAGGGGGAAGGTGGGTAGAGGGAGGGGGACTGGTGGGATTACACCTGCGGTGCATCTTGCAAGGATATATGTGAAACTTAGTAAATGTAGAATGTAAATGTCTTGGCACAACAACTAAAAAAAACGTCAGGAAGGCTATGTAAAAAAAAAAAGAAAAGAAAAGAAAAGAAACATTTATGTAAAAAAATAAAAAATAAAAAAATAAACTCTGCCCTCATCGTTGCTCTAAAAAAAAAAAAAAGCTAAATCAGGAGTTGATAATGGCTCTTTCATTCTTTCAGTGTTTCTCAGCTTTATGGTTCTGTATCCTGGGATATATAAGCAGGTGACTGCTATCAGTTGTGCCATCACAGGGGATACCTTCTGTCACAACTGAATGGCTGAAAACACAAACCCCCAGAAATTTACTTCAAAATATCCTTTTCTTTTTTTCACATTAGCTTCCAAATCTTGGGACACTTGAGTTGGACTAATATATTCTTTAATGTTGACAATTTTTCACTTTTTTCATCACTAATCAAGTACTTTGGGATTGTCTACTATGTGTCTACACTGTGGATATCAGGAAGGAATATTCTATAGAAATGTAGCAGAAATTGACTTTGATGTCTTTAGTTTGGGGGCAGAGGGCCATCGAAGTGGAAGTCTTATGGGATGTAAAGCAGTGTATCATCATTTAATAAATGATTTTCCTCCATTCAGTGAAATATTATGTAGACACTAAATTAAAAATATTAAACATTAAAATATATACAACTATTATGTACCTATTATAATTAAAAATAAAATGAATGTATTTAATAACATGCAAAGACAATCCTGAAATATAAGCTTCAAAGGTTAAAAATAGCATGGACAGGCTCAGTGCCCATAGCTCAGTGGTTAGGGTGCCAGCCACATACACCAGGGCTGGTGGGTTCAAACTCAGCCCAGGCCTGCTAAAACAACAATGACAACTACAACAAAAAAAATGGCCAGGTGTTGTGGTGGGACGCCTGTAGTCCCAGCTACTCGGGAGGCTGAGGCAAGAGAATTGCTTAAGCCCAAGAGTTTGAGGTTGTTGTGAGCTGTGATGACATGGCACTCTGCCAAGGGTGACATAGTGAGACTCTGTCTCAATTAAAAAAAAAAAAACTAGCATGTATAGCATAAACCCATTTTTTGTTTTGAAAAACTGATTTAAAATGTCTGGAGGGAAATATATTAAAATGTTAATAATGTTTATTTATGCATAATGGGGCATAGAGAGCTATTTTTATTTTTGTGGTTTTCCATAGCTTTCAAATTTTTTCTAATGAGCACATTCACTTTTGTTATGTAAGGAAAATAAAAAATATATTTTTAAAAAGTACACTTCCTCTCCCTCTGAGTCCTGGGATCTCTGAGACCTCTGTGAGCCAAACTACAGTGAAAATGTCATGGAGTGTAAAGAATTTCTGGGCTCCACATGTTGGTTCAGAAGTGAAGTCTTGTGTCAGAGTCATTGAGTTTGAGTTATGGCTTCTCACTGATAGCTCTGGCCTCAACCAGTTTTGACCCCCCAAAAATGAGAAAACTAATAATTACTTTGGTGGACATTTGCGGATGTTTAGTACCATAACCTTCCTGTGTTTTGGAGAATGTGACACATTAAGTCCCATCTTCCCCAGGTACCAATTGGAACTCACTTTTTCCAATCTCACTTGCAGCTAGAGCCATGAGCTCTGAACATGTGCCCTTCTTGGTGGGGAGTCAATCCCTTCACGAGGCTGTTTTGGAAGAGAACTCTGTAAGAAGGCATGGAACTCATTTTATTGAAATGATGCTGAAATCATTTTAAAATAGCAATATTAAGCCTATGTCATATCAACATAAATAATTTATTTTATGAGTAATTACCAGTTTTTAAAACAAAATGATAGTGAAACATGCATTTTTTAATTATGAATAATACATGTGATCATGTTATAACAGTTTGTAATTGGGTTATAAGCCTGCACTCCCAGGCCCTTTCAGATGTTTGAGCTATGGTTACAGCATTACTCAAAGCACATTGCCAATCATGAGTCCAAATGACCTTGACCTGCTAGAGGAAGGAGGAAATCTCCTGATCTCAGCCCACACCTGCCACTATGTTCCAGAAGTACCTTTTAACTTGCACTGTGGGACAAGAGAAAGCAAACATTACGATGCTAACTGTAGCAGATACTCTGCCTGTCCCATCCATATCCCTCAGGCCCTGCCATTTCAGTGTGTTCCCAGGAACACAGACCACTACCAACAGCCAGGACCTGTAGAAAGTTCTCAGCACAGAATTAACACTCCCTCCTCCAGACGCCTTCAACCAATGACAGACAGAAGTTGGTGTCCAAATACCCCAGTTCACAAGCTTGCCCCTCTGGTGGGCTAATTATAAGTTATGCTCTTCTCCATTTCTTAGACTCAGCTCTAGTCAACCACCATGTCAGCTGGCTTACTATGCACCCTGCACTGGCTGCCTTCCCATTTTCTCTTCCTCTCTCAAATAAATTATTTGCGTTTGAATCCATGCCTCTGTGTCTACTTCTGGGGAAACTCAGAGACACAAACTATTGTATGTTATGTAAGTCAAGCCAGACTCAGAGTATAGGAAATGCCCAGGGAAAGGTTCAAGTCTGTTCTGAACCATGAAAGATGAGAGGAATTTTGAACCAACTGGGCATAGAGACTGACCACATCTGGTAGGTGCTGGAGGCAAATGCAGTTTTGAACTTGCTATTCTCATGAGGATAAGAGACCTTAAGAGACTCACAAGGTCTCTTAAGAGAGATGTCGTGCCAAGACATCCTCATTAAGCAAACCCCCCAGATAGTAAGGAACTTACAATGGGGTGGAAGGTGAGGGAATAATCCACAAACAAAATGACCTTTTATTTACCAGGGAAAATAAGTATAGTGGAAGCTGAGTATGTATGAAAACTGAAAGAGAAAAAAAATCAAACGGAGTGGTCCATCAGCTGTCTTCAGGACTGTGGACTCTGGCTAGTGTCTGACCTATAAAAGGATTTTAAAGAGTATTAGCCTGATTTTTGACTAATTAAGTGCAAGAAAAAAAAGTCTAAAATCAATAAGAGAGTGTTGTAAATGCTGAAGGAAGAAATCTTTAAAACCTCTTTCTATGATTTTTCTATTTCCACCCGTTGTCTTCTGTGTCTCAGCATACTTACTGTTGGGCTTTCCCCCTGGCAGTTCCTCACTCTCTGAAGTGTGTTACCGTATTTTTTTTTAAATCAGTTTTTCCTCACCACAGTGGTGGGGTTAGGTCAATATCATTTTCCCTGTTTGAGGAAGAAAGTGCAAGGCCAGGGAGAGGGGAAATGGCCTTGGCGCAGGTCAAACAGGAAGCTACCCTGGACTCTCCCCACAGCCTGTGGGTGTGGCCCCTCTGGGCCATATGTAAACAAGATAAAATAAGGCTTGTTACTTCTTCAAGGCAATTAAAACTCCTAAATTGGGAAATAGAAAGCCTTAAAAAAAAAACAAAACTGTCACTACACTACTAATGTGGATTATTCTAGATGTATTTAGAGCACAAATTGTGATGTCAAATCAATTTTTTTCCTTGAAGTTTCCTACCTTCCTCTCTTTGTTTATCTGATTTCTCCCTAGATCAGCAGTTCTCAACCTATGGGTTGCAACCCCTTTGTAACAATGAAAATACATCCTGCATATCAGATTTTTACATTATGATTCATAACAGTAGCAAAAGTACAGTTATGAAGTAGCAACGAAAATAATTTTATGGTTGAGGGTCACCACAACATGAGGAACTGTATTAAAGGGCCGTGCCATTAGGAAGGTTGTCAGCCCTAGATCAAACCCCTCCTCTTTCAGGAAGTTCTTCATGGTTATGTCAGCCTTCAAGAATCTCTCTTTCCTCTGTGCCTTCAACAATACTTTGTCATCTGATGACAAGTATCATGCTGGATTCTGTGCTGTTCACCTAGTCCCTTGTGTGACTTCTGGCACATGAGAAAAGTCCAATATATGTTACTCAATAAATGAATGAAATGTGGGAACAAATTTTATGTGTTTCATGTACATGTTCATGTTGTGTGTTTGGGAAATGGGAGGGAGCATCCAACCCCAATTCTAGGTTTAACTAAGCAGACAAGGCAGGTGAGATCTCAAGGAGAGTTAAGGTATTCCTCAGAGAAAGACCTCAATTCCATAGTCAGAAAGCATCAGGGGACCACAAGACCACATGCCTGACAAAATTAATTCTATTTTTGACATTCTGGCTGTTCTTTACCATCAGATCCCTGGCAAACGTTACAGCTGACAGCTAGCAAATGAGCCCATCTACTCAGCTGACAGCCTGACGGAAAGTTCCAGGGTACTAGATGCTACGGGTAATCGGAGCCCATGGAAGGTTGCCCTGCAAGGGCCAACTGCCTTGTGTGTATGAGCACATGTGTGTTTGCAGAGACAGTTATGTTAAACAGACTGGATTTCTTCCATTTCCCTGGTTCCTGGGTTCACATTTGGCTACTAATCACTCATTCATTCCCAAGTGTTTGTTGAACAGATATCACCTGCCTGGCCATACACTACTGACAGCTCCTGGATCACATCTACTCTCGTGTTACCAATTGTTTCTGGGACACTCATCCTGGCCTTTCTTGCTTTCCAGAGTTGTTGTATATTCTTCATTGTTATTGTGTAGTAATTATTATTGTTCATGGAGATACTCTGTCTGAACTTGATCTAATCCTCCTGAATTGTTAGTGGACACTCTGTTGCTTAGTGGAGAAAAGGCAGCAAAGTCATGTCCTCAGTTTCCTTATCTGCAACATGACCGAGCACACCGGGTGGTCAGCAGAGCCAGCAGTTTCAGCAGGAACAGGCTGAGTCCCCACACGGTAGGTCCCCTCTGCAGTTTCCTTTTCTTTCTTTCCTTCTTTCTTTCTTTCTTTTTTTTTTTTTTATTAAGTCTTATATACAGAGATCATGTCTACATTAATGCATTTATGGGGTACCATGTGCTGATTTTTATATATAATTTGGAATGCTTAGATCAAATCAGTTAATATAGGGTTTCACCTCATTTGCTTAATCATTGTGTTAAGACATTTATACTCTATACTTATTCAATTTGACATGTACCCTTGCAATGTGGTTCATAGGTGTGGTCCCACCTCTGCAGTTTCTTCGCTGGTCCTTCCTGCACTCCCTAGGGCCGTCTCTCTAATCCACTCACAGACTCACATTGAGCAAGATAAAGAAAACACGCAGTGATGCTTCTCCCCACTGAATGCTTCTTTATAACTCAACAGGAAAGAAGTTTAAACTAAAGAAATGCTCTCTTTCCTTTTCTTCCCCCACCTATCAGTCTCTGTCATCTTGATAGAGAAAATATGGCTGTTAATAGCCTGCAGTGGAACAAACATTTGCATAACTGTTACCTCAGAGCCCATAACTCTGAGCTAATTGGCTGATGGTGCTTAAAATGATTAAGTGATTGTAATTTATATGATTAACCAATTAAACCATTCTCCAGTGATTGGCTCAGGATGAGCCCTGAGATATGCGCTTGTTTCCCAGCATGAAGGCCAACACTGCACAATGTTAAATGCTTTTCCAAATGTTGAGTTGTTCCTCCCACTAGCGGGTAAAATGTTTTACACTGGGTGGTTGAGTTTCTCATGTTCAATGAATAGCTATCAAAAATCTCAGTGCCTGGCATAAAAGAAATGGGAGGCAGGCTAATGATTCTTTGAAAATGTTGTGGAGGGAGAAGTAGATGTGTTGTTCTCTAGAACCAGAGTGGTTATTTAAATATAGCTCATATTCTACTAAAGTGAAAGACACAGTTGAAACTAAGAACACAGGGGCCATGTTGGCTCATTCCAGCCCTAGTGACTCACCAGCTATGGTGCATGAGTAAGTTATCTAACCCTTTTAAGTCTGTGGATTCCTCTCCTAGGAACTAATACTCTTACCTACCTCTTAGGATTAGTATGAAGATCAAATAAGGCTATGCATATTATAACCCCAATAAATATTAGCTGTTGTTATTTCTGTAATGACTTTTTTACTCCACTGGAATATAAGCTCCAAAGACATCCTTACTTTTCTCTTCCTGGTGTTCATCACAGTGCTCAGCATATAACAAGGACTCAAAATACATGTGCATGATTGAAATAATAATAGTGAACAAAGAGTGCTGAACTCCTGCTGGCACTGTTCTAAATGCTTTGTATTCATTAACATGAAGGATCCTCCAAGCAACTCCAGGAGAGAGGTACTAGACTACCTTCTGCATTTTAGAGTTAGGAAACTGAGATACTAAGAAGGGAATGAAGTTTTCCAAGGTCCCACTGCTAGTGAGAGGTGGATTTGAGATTGACGTCTTTGTAAATAGTAAGTAGAAGGATGTTTAGACATTTCCCACTATCCAAAGTATAATAATTTGGTCCTTCCATTTGGTGGAAAACACAGACTGGGTTAATTTGCCTAGTGATGCATTTCAGGGGCTTGGCAAATTTGGCAAATGCAATAAGGAAGAAATAACTTGAGTCCTCAGAACCAACCAGGCAAGTAGGCAGAAAGCAGAAATTAGGCATATTCTTAACTTAATCGTACTGAGTTTCTGAGTTCATTTGATTTGTGCAGGGCATCCTGTACCACTGTGCCTGTGACAGTGGCTTGACTTTCCCGGTGCTCCAGGCAAAACACATCACCTTCTTCCCAAGACTCCCCCCAGCTCTCTAGCCCCTGAGAGGCCTGGGAAGCCAGCTGGAGGCTAGACTGCTGGTTTGCAGGCTACCAATTTATTCAAAAGCATAAAGAGAGGCAGGTAATTGGTGTCTCTATTCTAGAAGCTGTGGCCAAAATACCAAAGGCAGCTACTTGTGGATGTCTTTCTCCTGAGCCTCTTCTGGTTATCAAATGTCAGCATAATAAAGATAGCAAGTGTTTTACTTCCATTTAAAGGGCAATATGACTAGGGGTGAGAGATATGCTACTGCTGCTACTGACTGCAATAAACATGGGGTGAGGCAGCTGGAATCTTCCCACACTGAACGGGGCACTTCATCAGTTCAACTATGAACTAACCAACTAACTTGATCCACTTTCTTTTCTTGATTCTGCATTTCCCCTTTTATCCTGGCCCAGGATTTATCTCTTTCTCCTCCCTCTCCTCCTTTCCTCTTCTCGCCTTCATTTTTCCTCACAACATTGTAGGAATGCGTCATCTACCTATTTTTATGGGACAAACTATATAGTTCATTTTGATGACCATGGCCCTTCAGAAGGGATTGGTGCATGCATACTATGGAAGTTGCAATTTCTACTGTTAACCTGATGTTGAAATTAACTCCACTTCCACCATAGATTCTTAGTGTTATAGAAGTGTGACTTTAAGTTCTTATTTAAAAAATTTTTTTTAATTTTTTCTTACAAAATTAATATAAGCTCATATTAGAAATTTTAGAAAATACAGAAAAAACAAAGAAGAAAATAATCACTCTGACACATCTCCTAATCTTTTTTCCCTTTATATATTCCTCTACTGCCTCCAAAAAAGTAAAGAAATTTTTTTTAACCTGAAAGATTATGCTCCATGTGTCTGTGTGTGCATAAAAGGAAGGGTAGGGTTTAGAGAAAGCCCTTTGTGATTCACTGGGCTCAAAGAAATATATCAAGATATTTGACAAGTTCAAATTATGGTTGGGTTCCCACAGGGGTAAACTCTGGACCCCTGATCTTTCCGAAGGTTTAGGAGAGCTATTGCACAGAAAAGAGAGAAACCCAAGCTATGAGCTTGGCAGGTCAAAACTATTCAATTCATCCCTAAATCTTTACAAATCCAAGAATTTCCCTGAAGTCATCATTTACTCTGAACTTGTCCATTGCTTTTTGTAAAGGAGAGGAGGAATCTTGCTTTGGTTAAACATCAGCTCCTGTGAAACCAAGCGTTGAAAGGGGGCAGAGTCCATAATTGATTTTCTGACAGGTTATAAAATATTAAAAGATGGGAAAGTTTTAAAACTAATTTTTAGGTATCTGTCTGAAGCCATGTCCAGTTGGCCTGCAGGATCAATGAAACAACATTATATAGAAATGCTGAACTCGTACTCTCCTGGTTAATCTATATTTCAAAGATGAGATTGAACTTTTAAATGACCTACATGCAGAGTGAGCTGATCCCCAGTTTAAACCTCCTGTTTTGAACCTTGGTTGCAAAGATTTAACTATTTCAAGGAAATGAAAGACAACCATTCCTGCAGTCTTGGCGGGGTGGAGAGGTGGGAGAAAATTCAGACAAACCATAGAAAATAGGGCAAGTAAAGACCCACATGGTCTTTGTATCAATTTGATGTTGACTTCTTGGGATGATTTCTGGCTTTTTACTTGTTATCTCTTGTTTTGAAGCAGGGCATGAGAGACAGCCTTATTACTCCTGGGTATTCCCTTTAGGGTGGAATAAAATTCTATAAACTGAGCTTATAAACAACAGAAATTTATTTCTCACAGTTCTGGAGACTGGGAAGTTCAAGATCAAGGCAGATTCAGGATCTGGTGAGAGCCTGCTCACTGGTTCTTGGGTGGCATGTTCTTGCTGTGTGCTCACATGGTGAAAGGGGAGAACTCTTATAAGAGTGCTAATGTCATCCACAAAGACTCCACTCTCATGACCTAATTACCTCTCAGAAGCCCTGCCTCCTATGGAAGCTGTACAGGGATTGAATAGGGGCAGGCTGGTGATAGGGAGGCCAAAGAGGAGGTCTTGTCACAGATCTCAGCCCGGGTCTCATCTTTCAGCTCCTGGCACATGGGAGGGCCTCCCACTGAGTGGCTGAATAAGCAGTGCTGGGTCAGTGCTGAGGCTTTGCTGAGTTTATCTTAAATACATGTATTTTCCAAATTAATTCAGTTCACATTCGGTCACTAGTTCTCAGCAGCCCATAGGGCAAAGTCTGGAGACTTTTGGTTGTCACAACTGGGGAGGATGCTGGCATCTAGTGGGTAGAGGCCAGGGGTGCTGACACCAAACAGCTTCACCACAAAGGACAGACCCCATAACAGAGAATTGGGCAACCCAAAATGTTAATAGTGTCAAGGATAATAAAGTTAATAGAATAATTAATAAACTAGAGATGGGGGCCTATGAAATGTGTTTTTGCTTTGCTTCAGACCTTAATCTAAGAGAAAGTCCTTTGAGTCAGTTAGACTCTGGAGAGGACTTTAGATTTCTACCTTAGATTTCTATCTTTAAACAGGTGTCTGAGAGACATCAGAGATAGTGGCCTCGGATAATATGACTTTGATTTCATAACTTGGTACAATCAGATGAATGTCAATAGAAGGGGCTATTTAAAGAGAGGACACTGGAGAAGTAGCCCACCCTGTGCCTGTCACATGGTGGCATTCCAAAAATGCTCGTCCTGCCCCTCTCTCCTTTTTATAACTTGTCCTGATATTTCTTCATGATTCCAATCCTAGTTTTTCCCAAGAAGCACTTCCTCGGGTCTGTCAGGGCAAGAAGCTTTGTTGTGCTTTTTGTCATATCCTTTGCATGATGAACAGAGTCTGGGCTACCAGATGCTCAATAACTATTTGGTGAGTGAATGAGTGAATGAATGAATGAATAAAACAGGTGAAACAAACCCCTGTTCTTAGTAGCCAGAGATGTTGCTATGAAAAGCTAAGTGCATTTTTCTAAGAGGACCACACAATGAGAGCTCTGTGAGCAAGCAGGAGGGGAGATATCCATGAACTGCTGAGGCCAACTTTTCTTTTGACTGGAGGCAAGTTGCAGTGGCCTGTGTAGTTCCACATTATTGCATCTGTGAAGGAAAGATGTTCCAGGCTGCTTTTGCTCACTCTCTTCGCTCTCTCACCCAGGACCCTCTGCAGGGGAGGTGGTCTGTCAGTCCGAGATTTTTCTTCTATGAGCCCACAAAGCCCTATCAGAGCTGCTAGTCTCATAATCAAATTTTAATGACTGTCTGCTTCCCTTCCTAGATGTTTATAGTCCTCTGCACTCTGATTAGGTTCTTGGTCCCACAAGATACTTAAAAGCCCACAATTTGTGCTGGGTGTTTTATTTTTTCTAAGTTAAGTGAGTGGGCAAATCTTCCTTTGATCTTCCTGTGGTGGATGAGGGCTGTTTGTGTTTTTAAGGCTCTCACCAATTATGTGAAGTGGTCACAGGGCTGGGTTTGAGGCTGGCTTTCTGGGTGGTTTAAAAATCCCTCAAAGCTTTTTATTTTTTCTCCTCTGCTCTGCCCTACACCCCAGGTGCTGAGGGAACAGAGGAAAAGTAAGCAGTAAGTAGGTCTGGGAAGAAAAATGAACCCATGTTATACAGGCCAACTGAGGGTCAGATTTCTAAGCTGGTACTCCAGGAGGTCAGACGCATTTCCCCCTGTGGGGTTTCCCTCCCCTTTGACCAGGTAGGGTACTAGTGGAGGGGAAGCACCTAGCTTAAATGGCCACGGCCATAGAGTTTAGTAAGCAGCTCCACAGGAAGGCTGACCAGGAGATGGTCCCAACCATGTGCTAGGCAGGATTTACAGCTGAAACCAGTCACCAGCAGACCTCCGATCATTGCACTGACTACAGCAATTATGTGTACAGGAGGAATGAGGAACTGTGAACCTTAGAGAGAAGTGAGGGGACTGTGAGAAACACACACAGTACCTCTGGGGCTCCCCAGGTGTGTCAGGAGTGAAATACGAACCCCATGCTGCCTGATGACTTCCTTGCAGTGCGGACACACTACCCTGCCCTGCCCGTGCCACAACTAAGTCACACGCGGTAGCACTTAATTATTTTAATTAAGCTTATTGCAAGAGTAATCATCATTGCTGTCAGTATCAATCATCAGTGATTTTTCTGATTATGGCCCTAAATGATGACAGTCTATGTTGACAGTAAATGATAATACCTCTGGCTTGAATTGACACTTCATCGGACATCGTGAGCTTGTACCAAACACTCCTGGGCTTGCTCTGTAAAGGACTGTTTATCAATGACAAAAGCCAAGTCTATCAGATATTTGTTTTTGCTTCCCAAATGGATAAGTTCATAATATTTGCAGAATTCATCCTTTAGTAGATGACAGCCACAGAGTCCAAAACACATTTAGAAATAAGTTATATGTTCTTAGCTCAGGGCTGCAGCATCACAGCCATTCCCCAATCTGTCCTAAATGCACATTAGTTGAGTTATGGCTCTTTCTTCCAAATGGACATGGGAAATGAAGTTGTTTCGATTGCAAAACGGTTCTTGGCTGTCTCCTATTTCTAAGTGGAAGCAGGAGAAAATAAGTCAGAAGGACAACAGCTTTACTTCCTCTGTAACCTGCTCTTTCTGGCATCTGACATGATTGAAATTCTTCAAATTTAAATAAGGCTTCTCCGGAACAACAATAACCTACTTGCTTATTATTCTTGTTACTGCATTTCCATGGCTTAAAGCACTCCCTGGTCTCAACCATTTGTGCTACAAATAATTTTAATTGAGCCGAGAAACCCTTGCCATTTAGAAATTACCTTCTATTTATAAGCTTTAAGAAGGAACCTTCCTGGCAGTCCTGACCTCTATGTGATTTGGCCTTTCCCCACCCCCAACTTTGAGTTTAGTTTTTATTATTTTCATTGAACTAAATTACTTTCATTCCTAATTTAATTTAGTGTGAGCAAATAAAAACCCAATTTGATATGTCCATAAAATCCCACACCAGCTATGAAATACTCAAGCACTTTGGACTCACACACATCAGGAACCTGTTCATCTGAAGTCCCTTCTGCTAAGGTTGTTGAAATAAGTCCTGGGAAGATTGCTAAACAGCAGCCTTTGGGGATGAGAGTCTGAAAATAGTGGCTCTATCAGATCCTAAAATGTCCTTTGGGGGCTTAGGGCAATTTTCCAAAGAGAAAAAATTTTAATTTTTTGATATTTATTTTCCCCAAATATCGTAAATTCTACCAGAATAGGCCTTAGTGTATTGAGGTAAACTTCATTTTGATATGAAGAATAAAGCACTGTAAGTTTGTATAGCACTTTTACATCCATCGTCTTGGATCTTCAAAGCAACTAATTTATTCATTTGGTTATTATTCGTAGACCACCTACTGTGTACCAGGAACTATTCTAGGCACTTTGAAGATAGCATTGGAAAAAGAATCTGTGGAACTTACTTTTTAGGGGGAGATAGATAATAAACGTATAAATAAATAATCTCTGTTTGCTTGGTGTTGAATGTTGAATAGTAGGACGACAGAAACTAAGCAAGGAAGGGCAACAGAGAATGCCAGGAGACAAAGACCTCACGGTAAGATAATATTTGAGTAGAGACCTGGAGGACGTAAGGGCAGGGAAAACAGCTCGTGTTGGAGGAGCAGCAAGTGCGAAGACCCTGAGGTGGGAATAGAAAGGAGACCAGGGGGCCGAGAGTGAGGCATGGGTGAGTGGGCTGGTGGTAGGAGGAGAGATCAGAACAGTGGCGAGCAGCCTGTTACATAGAACCTTGAAGACCTCTGTAAGGACTGGGCTTTTACCCTGAATGAGATGAGAGCTCTGGAGGGTTTTAAACAGAGGAATGATATAATCTGACTTACATTTGAAAGGGTCAGTGTTAAGGCAGTGTCACAGTAGGCTGGGAGGAGGGCGCCAGTCCAGAAGCCACTGATTGCCTTTATCAAGGGAAGATGACAAGCGGCTCAGATCAGGTGATTGCACGTGAGAGAGACGTTACAAAACAGTTTTTGGATATTAAAACTGATCAGAGAAAATATTATTTAGTCCCATTTTAAAGTGAGAAAACTCAGCCTCTGGAAAACTGACTTTCTCAAGAATATAAAGCAGGAGTGTGGGACAAAGTTTGGTTTGAAATTAGACCTCTTGGTGGGGGGCCCTTCACCACACCTGGTGGAGACTACCTGCCAAGGAATATAGACAGCCCAAACATCCACCCCAGAGTTCCTGCCTCACAACCTTGGTTATGTTCTCATTAACATAATAAATAAGGAATCAGGAAGAGCAAGGGTGCTCCAGTCCCCTGGATACTGGTACAACTAATGCTACTGGACACGGACACGGAGCAGGTGAAGCCTAATGAGTGGCTGGGAGGAGGAGGAGGAGAATATTTGCTTCCAGGGGAGGAGAGGAGCTCATTAGTGGCCTAGCTGCTCAGGTGGCTCAGGTTTGTTTCTAGCAAACCCCTGCACTGCTGGGCATTTTTCTGGAAACAAATAACACTACTGTTGTTTTGGGGATCCATGGATTTTTGTTTTTGTTTTTTTAAACTGAGGTGAAATTCACATAACATAAAATTAACCATTTTAATTATATATATTGATTTATTTTATTTTTTGATATATTTTTTTAATTAATTAATTTTTCTCACTATGTCACCCTCAGTAGAGTGCCATGGTGTCACAGCTCACAGTAACCTCAAACTCTTGGGCTTACGTGTTTCTCTTGCCTCAGCTGCCACAATGCCTGGCTGTTTTTTGTTGCAGTTGTCATTGCTGTTTTAGGTGGTCTGGGCTGGTTTCAAACCCATCAGCCTTGGTGTATGTGACTGGTGCTGTAACCACTATGCTACGGGAACTGAGCCTAACCATTTTAATTTTAAGGTGAACCATTCAGTGGCATTTAGTACATTTGAAATGTTGTGCAACTACAACTTATCTACTTCCAAACATTTTAATCAACTCAAAAGGAAATGTAATACTCATTAAGCAGTCACTCCCCATCTCTATCTCCCCTAGTTCCTAGCAACCACTGACCCACTTTCTGCCCCTATGGGTTTACTTATTTTGGATATTTCTTTCTTTCTTTTTTTTTTCTTTCTTTTCCTTTTTCTGTTTTTTCTTTTCTTGAGAAGATATCTCATATTGTCACCCAGCTGGAGGCTCAGTGCAGCCTTAAACTCCTGAGCTCAGGTGATCCTCCTGCCTCAAACTCCTAAGTAGCGGAGACTACAGGTGCCTGGTACTATGCCCGGATAATTTTTTTTCAAGAGAAGGGGGTCTCACTATCTTGCTCAGGCTGGTCTCAAGAGATCTTCCCACCTCAGCCTCCCAAAGTGCTGGAATTACAGATGTGAGCCTGGTGCCCAGCCAGCATAATGCTCTTGAGGCTTGGCCTTTCTGTGAAAGCAGAATCAGTACTTCGATCCTTTTTATTGCTGAGTGATATTCTATCACATGTAGACACCACCATGTCTTTATCCATTCATCCATTGATGATCATTTGAATTGTTTCCAGCTTTTGGCAATTGTGAATAATGCTGCGGTGAATGAATGCATTTGTCTGAGTACTTGTTTTCAATTCTTCTGGATATATCCCCAGGAGTGGAATTTCTGGATCACATGCTGATTGCATGTTTAACTTTTTGAGAAAGTATCAAATGTTTTCCACATCAGCTGAGTCATTTACATTCCTACCATCAGTGTAAAAGGATTCTGATTTCTCTACATCCTCTAGCTAAGCACTGCTACTGTCCTTGCTTTTCATAATTATAGCCATCCTGGTGGGTGTGAAATGGCATCTCACTGTGGTTTTGATCTGCATTTACCTAAAGACTAATGATATTGACCATCATTTTGTGTATTTGTTGGCTATTCGCATAACTTCTTTGAAGAAATAAATGTCTATTCAAATTCTTTGCCTGCTTTTTAATTGGGTTGTTTACTTTTTTAACTCTCAGAGTACTAGTCTGAGCAGAGCTGCTACTCAGGTTGGTAGGAACAGAAGGGAAACTTCATTTTCATCCTGTAGGTACTTTCCCATCCACTAAATGGGTCTCTCTTAAGTTCTCTTTAAACTGGATTACTTGGGAAAGAGGACAAAAGCTTGGTACTAAGTCATCCAAGAGAGGAATCAAGTAAGCACAGAGGAAAGAGAGGTGAAAGAAATCCACTGGAAAGCGAATGAAAGTGACACATGGACGATAAGGTCAAGCAATGTTTATATTAAGGTGTTTGTGTGTCCCGTTACTGTGGAATTTTTACGGGCAGAGAATTCCTTCTGGAAGGCAAACCAACAACAAGAAGAAAAACCAACAGACGTGTGTGGATTTTTTTGTGTTTTGTAGTTTTTATAGTGCTTTCATAATCTTTTTCTCAATGAGTTGTTGTAACAACCTTATATGTGTGTATACCAGGAATGGCAGATACTGTACTCCATTTCACTTCCATAATAAGAAAGACTCTTAGAGGTTAGGAGACTTGTAGCTATTAGGTGGCAGAGGCAGGATTCAAACTCAGCCCCTATCCCCAACACGCATCTTATGTTTGTTCAATGAAGGGCTTTCCCATAATTCTCTGCTTCCGACCAGGTGCAGGAAGGGAGCTAGTCGGTCAGACCACTGGTAGCCGGGCCCATCTGGCAGGAAGTCCTGAGAGTCCTACCCTTAGATTTCCCAACTTCCTATACCTGCTGTTAACTTTGTTAATGTCCCTTTACTGTGGAATTTTTATGGGCAGACTCCATAAAGTCTTGGAAGGTTCCAATAGCATCAATCCTACCGTCTGCTGTTCTAGCCTGCTGCAAGGGAGGTATGGACAATGAGACAGCAGGCTAGGGGAGGAGTGAAACTGAGGTGAGAGGTGTTGGTGAACATGCCATGGAGGCTTCTGTGCTTTGTTGGGAAAAATTGGAATTCCTTGCCCTGGATTCATGTGGGAGTTGCGAACCAGGACCCCCACCAGTGCAGTAGAAAAGTCAGAGATTCCCCATGAGCATCTTGGTGCATCTTAGTGACTCCTCCTCCCCCAGAAGGTCCATTTTCCATCTTAGGGGATGCTTCAGAGGCACATTTTACACTTTGTATTTGTTGCATGGACAAAATGCAATGAAAAAAAGCATCTTTTTTTTTTTTCTCAATAAGTTGATGAAGGTTTTGATGACAATGACAGGAAGTTAGCAGCTGACGTTTCTTATCTTGGAGTCAATATTGCTTTGAGGAAAAGGCAAGAGATGTCAAGGCAGAAGTCCTGCTATTAACCGACCATATGATCTTGAACATAACTGAGCCTCTGTTTCCTCATCTAAGAAATGGGAGCCAATAGTCAGCACAACAGCAGTAGCACATCTCTTGAAAAAAGCTCATAGATCAATTAGAAAATTGGTGGGAAATTGCTTTGTGAACTGTAAAGAGATATATAAATATGAAATATTATTATAGTATAAACCTGCCTTTAAATGTCAGGCCAAGACAAAATTAGAAGGGAATATAAGAGTGAGAGAGAAGTCCCAGGACAGCCATCAGATCACTGACGGGGCTTCAGCCCTAATGTGTGGACATGTCTTCCTTCTGGAAGGGTCTGATGTCAATCATGAGTGAGAGTTATTAAGATGATTGGTAGTAACTGATAACCTCAATGCCCTATATTGCTATAAACCCAGAGTTTTCTGAAGTACTCTATTCAACTTTTCACAAAAATATCATTTCCACAAATGTCAGAAAAGGTTTATGTTTTTTGATTGTTGACAGTAATAGAAGCTTGTTAATTCCCAGGCAAATGGACTCGAGGCTCCTGGTAATTCCAAGACATTAAAAAAAAAAAAATGTAAAGGGACAAAAACATAGAGCCTGGGAAAACTAGCTATTGTGCAAATTGCAGCAATTTACAAAACAATCTTTCCCACCTCGGGATTTCTGTTACACAGTTGTCTTCCATGTTATTTTTAGTATGTGTTTGTAAGCTGTTTTCTCAATGATTTTGAATAATATCAAGGTCTGGGCCTATACTTATTGTAAGCAGTTCTGAAAACAAGGCATCTCCTAGGATACATGACAAGAGGGAAATATAGACCCAACTGTTAGCAGTGGTTGGAGTGTAACTGGGGAGATGAGAGATCTGTTGCTTCTGAACACTTACAATGAACATGCAGTGTAGTCAAATTACTGCACATGTACTATGATATATACCTATGTATAAAATAAAAAATAAAAAATGGTTTGGAAATACTGTTTGACTAGGTGAAATGCTCATTATCATCTGTAAAAAATACAATGCACTTAGGAGCTTCATCTCATTCCCCCAGCCCTTCTTCATGCCTGCCCCTTCCCACTCTGCAATGTGCTGACTTGCCAAGTCATTCTCAGTTACTGAAAATATGAGGGGAAGAAAGAAAATTTAATTTTAGCACAAGTGTCTATATTGATACATCTAAAAACCAAAATCCACTAGATTTTGAACTCAAGAGCACGGCCTTTTGTGTTTTATTCTTTAAATCATTCATTTAGTAAGTGTGTACAAAGTGCCAGGTATGGATGGCTCCATGCACAGAAACACAGCAGCTCACGAAACAGATCAAAATCTCTTCCCAACTTATTTTCTAAGTTACTCTTATCAAAAATTTGTTGAATAAATGAATTTGTCAACAAGCAATTATCGAGCACTTAGTGTGACCCAGGAATTCTTTCAAGCATTGAGGCGCTAGCGGTGAACCTGACAAAGTTTCATTCTAGCAAAGGGAAGATGGACATAAGCCAAGTAAACCTCAGGTGGTAAATTGTCCACAGCTTGGTCACCAGTACTGATCCCACTTCCTGCTGTAGCTGCACAAATGGGAAGACGTTCAGACCTTGTTCGTTGCTTGCTGGTTTCTGTCTTTGAACTCATCATGGCAAATGAAACTAAAATTCCACATCATGTGTGGTACGGGTCACACCTTCCTTTTCTATTGCCCAGACTCCCACAAAAGACGCTTGCCTAAGATATCAGGCAATATATTAGTTTTCCATAGCTAACAGTTAACTACAAAATTGGTGGCTTAACTTTATTATCTTATAGTTCTGGAGGTCAGAAGTATAAATTAAATCTCGTGGGGCCAAAATCAAGGGATTGGCCAGACTTGTTCCTTTTAGGAGCTCTATAGGAGAATGCCTTTCCTTTCCAGCTTCTGGAGGTTGCCACATTCCTTACCTCCGGGGCCCTTCCTCCATCTTGAACACCAGCAGCATCCACCTGCACCTTCCTTGCATTGCTTCCTCTCTGCTTTGCACACCTCTGCTCCCCTCTTCCGCTTTTAAGGACCCTAGTGATTATACTGGGCCCAGCTGGATAACTCAGACCACTTGCCTCTCTTTAAGGTTATCTGATGGCAACCATAATTCTAATTTGCAACTTAATTACACTTTGTCATGTGCGCAACATAGTCACAGGTTGCAGGGATTAAAATGCAGCCATGGTAGGAGAGGATTATTCTGCCCACCACAGGCAGACTAGAAAGAGCCGCTTTTCCTTCTTCAGCCCCATCCCCAATGTTTAGAACCGTGGTGGCTGGTTTATGCCTGATTGTTGTAAGCAGAACAGAAAATGCGACTCTGTCCAGACATCAGAGAGCCTGCATTTATTTCTAAGCCACATCACTTTTTCCTGGCTAGAAGCTGTAGGAAGCAACAAGCCCAGTAACTCCAAGAAACTCAAAAACTTCTTACAAAATGGTCTTTAATTACCTGCCCTGTGATTTTTCTTTTTTCCCTCATAACTGCTTAAGTATTGGGAAAGGTTCCTTCTGCCAACAACTTATGTGTCTTATCTCTCTACTCTTCCCCTTTGCAGAGCACTTTCACATCCTTTCACCTGACCTTCAGGAGAAGTCTGTGAGGGGGTGGGGCAGGGAGCACATGGTCCCCATTCAGCAGTTAGGAAACTGAACTTGAGATGGGAGGCATGAACTGTTGCAGATTACGAAGTCAGGACTTGGACCGGGTATTCCAACATCAAGGCCTGTACTCTCCCTGTTGCTCTGGGCTCCCTGGAGCAAGTTCCATCCTCACTGTACAACCACCATCATTGTCATGACTGTCATCATCATCTCTGTGAATGTCCTCAGAGTTATTCCTCTCTGGAAGTCTCCTTCAACTGTTGGTGACCACCTTCAGCTCTGTCCATGAGGGGAAACGATGACTGGCATATCCTCACTTTCTGATTCAAACTGTCAACATGTCAAGAAATCAGTCATTCTGATCTCTGTCTCTGTGAGGAATCCTTTGCCTGTTCTCCCTGGTGATGCCCAGACTTAGTCCTGAGATGGCAGAAAAAAATTAAAGTAGTCCCCCGTCAAGACCCCTGACACTGCCACCCTCAGTGTACGTCCCTGACAACCATGTTCCAATTATGTATGGCTGGGAAACGAACCACCCCAAAGATCAGTGGACAACAACCATTTTATTTGCTCGTGGTTCTGCAATCTGGGCAGAGTTCAGTTGGGTGGTTCTCCTCTCAGTCCTATTGGTGGTCACTCACGCGAGAATAAGAATAAGAAAGACAGAGTATTTTGGTGTTACTATGAAAAGTCTTGACCTTACAAATCACCTAAAAGGGCCTTGGTGACCAGCCCTGCAGGGGCCCCTGGAACACACTTTGAGAGCCACTGTCCTGCCTATTTTTGTTTCCCCATTTTGAGGTTGGACTGTGGCTTGTTTGGGAGGATAGACACCAGCTAGTTCTAAGGAGACTCTATAAAGTCCTGAGGGTGCTGGGGAACTTTTATTATTGCCAAACAGTGATCAAGAGTAAGTCCGTGCCCAGCTTGCCATGGAGAGCACAAAGTTCAATATCCAATCTCCGGAGCTATTTAGCCTCTTCACAGCACTCCTACGTGCAGACTCCAGCAAAGACGCCAGGTCCAAGGCAAAAGTCCTGTCATTTTGTTACAAAGTATGTGGGAATTGTTTTGAGTCAATTTTTTTTTCTCATCAGAATTTAAAATTTCCACCATCCAGCCTGAGCCTTGTTCCATGTTCAATCTTCCATGACATGTCCAGTATTTTCAAAACGTCTCTCTGTGGCACCACCCTTACATTTATTAAAGGGAGCCGGGATCGAGCTGTGCCGCTCTTATTAAAATCCATGGCAATCATACTGCTTTGAAAATTTAGTGGTTAGCTAATATAAAAGTCATAAAAGGTTTGGGGTTCTGAGGACTTCCATAAACTTTGGATTTTAGGTGCCCTGAGATGCAATTTCTAAGCAATTTCTTTGATCTCTGGCTGCCCTGGTAAATCATTTATTAGGGCAGTCTCTTTAAACAGAATCCTCTCAACCTCTCCCACAAGATATATAAAATAATGCACTCTGCAAGCAGTCTTCGACTCCCTGCGCTTACTGTAGTCACTGATTACAAACGGATGGAGATGGTGGGCGGTTTTTCAACTAATTCTTTTTATTCTCAGAAATCTGCAGAAGAGATAGTGTTAATATACCACAGGATACTAGATTTCAACAGCCTGAAGTTTTCAGAATGGAACACGCCATACTAAGATTATTGAGGCAATATTTGTTTTTTAAAGACTAAGATATTTACAGCTAATAGAGTTCCAAGTTTTATGGGTCAAGCTCCATGTCAGTGCTGTCACAGTATTTTCTTGTAGTATCTTGTACTTTCCTCCCTCTCTTTCTCTGACCGCATTCCTGCAAGGTCTCTCCTTCCATTCTATCTGCCATGATGTTTAGGGACTCCGGGGGAGAGGGGCGTAGTCATATGTCTGTAAGCACCACCTCGACTCCTGTCTGGTCTCTCTTGCCCATGTGTGCTTGCGCTCTCTCTCTCTCTCAAACATGCACACACATCGCTCTCTCAAACACTTTCACACACACACACACACACACACACTCCTACCCTGCTTTTTCTGAGGACTTCAGAGAAATCGAAAGTAGTTATCATCAAGAAAAGGTTTGGGGGCTTCTGGCTTAGAAAAATATAGGTGTCACTTATCACATGTCTAACAGGACATGAGAATAGAGATTTGTGGGGGAGATGTTCTGATGAAGGTTTAGAAAGAATAAATGTTCAAGTCTCCATCACAGTTATATTGAAGACCAAAAGTTCTGGTTTTATAGATTAAGGAAAACATTGGTTAAGTCATCCTAAAAAGAATTACTCTCATAACCGACTTAAGTACCAATTCAATGTCTCAAGGTTACGGAGAGAAACCTATTCCCAAATTGTAATTTTTTTTCCAAGACAGGATCAGAGCTGTCATCCTAGGATGAAGTACAGTCGTGAGATTATAGCTCACTGGAACCTTGAACTCCCAGACTTTAGTGATCCTCCTGCCTCAGTTGCTGAGTAGTTGGGACTACAGGTGCCCACCACCATGTCTGGCTAATTCTTTTTAAAATTTATTTGGTAGAGATGGGGGTCTCTTCACAGGCTGATCTCAAACTCCTGGCTTCAAGCAATCTCCTCCTCAACCTCCCAAAGTGTTAGGATTACAGGCATGAGCACCATGCCTGGCTACGAATTTGTAAGTCTTAGAGAAAGAAAGACCTAAGTAAGACAAACAGCTATAAAGGAAGCAGTAATGAAAATGATTGATAAATTTAATTATATAAAAATTTTAAATTTCTCTGCTAAAAGCCATATAAACTAAATCAGAAGACAAATGACTGATTCAGAAAAATGTTTGCAAGATATATGAGAAAGGGATCATTTCTTTAAAATTTAAAAACTTCATACTAATCAATAGGGTAGGAAAATGAATAAAGCAGCTAATCAGGCAGGTAATGAAAAAATAAACATAATGGCAAATAAGCACATAAAGATTCATGAATTAGCACAAACAAAAACAACAATGAGATCTTGTTATGGACTGAATGTATTACCCAAAATTCATATGTTAAAGTGCTAATCCCCAATGTGATGATATTTGGACATGGGGCCTTTGGGAGGTAATTAGATTAGATGAGGTCATGAGGGTGGGGCCCCCATGATGGGATTAGTGCGTTTATAAGAAGAGATACCGGAAACCAGAGGGTGTGCTTCCTTTCTCTCGTCTCTACTCTTTTTCCTCTCTCTCCCCCCTTTCTCTTTCTCTGTAAAATGTAAGGACACACAGAGAAGGCATTATCGGCAAGCCATAAAGAGAGCCCACACCAGAACTTGACCACCCCAATCTATGACTTTTAGGCTCCAGATCTGTAAGAAAATAAATTTCTGTTGTTGAAGTCCCCTAGTTTGTGTTATTTTGTTATGGCAGCTCAAACAGAATAAGACAGATAGCAATTTCATCTGTTAGATTCTAAACTATTCAAAATGTTTAATATACCCAGTGTTGACAAATGTGAGGTGAAATAGGAGTTTTCCTACTCTTCTGTTGTGACCATTTTGGTAAACCACACAGAAATATGCATCAACTTCTAGAATAAACACATCTTTGAGTCGGCAGTTTCTAACTCCAAGAATTTATGCTGTTCTTGCACATTTTGTACATTAAAGTATGTACAAGGATGATTAGTGATGTACTATGTAACAACCCCAGAAACTGGAAGAAACATAAATGTACATCAGTAAGGAGCTAGTATATAGTTTGTCTTTAAATAGGGTACTCCACAGCCTTTTAAAAAATGTGGTAATTGTTGCATTGAAAAGATAAAAATATAGATGTTCATTGTATGATTCTTTACATTTTTCTGTTTGTTGAAAAATTTTCATGATTAAAAAGTTGGGCAATAGGGGGACTTTTAAAAATTAAAAAGTTGGGCATAGATGCTTAGAATTGGAGAACTTTATGGACACCCTGTATATAATATAATAAGATAGTAGACTTATAAATGCTGTTGTGGAAACTGACCATGATAGATTAATTGGGGGGAAAGTCACAGAAGCACGTATACAGTATTATTCAAAGTTTTCTGATCTTTGATCTATCATTCATGGCTTTCCTTAAATTCAACCCTCTACTTCCTTATTTTCATTGTTACAAATCATTCTGTAACTCGCATCTTTGTTCACAGACATTTGCATGTCTCTCACTATTATTTCAGAGCAAAATCATAGATGCTTAGAATTGGGGCTTATGATGATGTTAGGACTATTCATACACAAAATGTTACTTTCTAAAAATGTTCTTCCAACAGGTCTTTTACCAGAAATTCCACAATTTATTATATTCCACAATTTAATAAACATCTGTTCTATGTCCATACTATTAAAAATACTAGGGGAGAGCACCTTAGCAGAATTCCCCACCAGGAATTCTGAAGTCACTAATATAGGGTATGCATAAAGTTTGTGTGCAACTTAATGGAACTTTATGAACACCTTATATAATAACTAATCCTTATTGAGAGCTGCGATCTGTCAGGCCCTGTTCTGGATCTTCTATAGGCCACACTGTATTGCCAAGTTCTGAGCTACTACTGGAAGTTGTGAGTTAATCTGAGTTATTTCTTTGAGAAACTTATTTTTAATATTTTATTTTATTTTATTATTTTATTTTATTTTATTTTATTTTATTTTATTTTATTTTATTTTATTTTATTTTATTTTATTTTATTTTATTTTATTTTATTTTATTTTATTTTATTTTATTTTTGCAGTTTTTGGCCTGGGCTGGGTTTGAACTTGCCACCTCTGGCATATGGGGCCGGCACCCTACTCCTTTGAGCCACAGGTGCTGCCTGAGAAACCGATTTTAAAAGAGATGCTAATCTCTTTGATCTCTGAATTCTCCATTACAGCACCAAGTTTTAAAAAGAACTTAATGGCTGGGCGCCTGTAGCTCAGCAGCTAAGGGCACCAGCCACATACACGGGAGCTGGCAGGTTCGAATCCAGCCCAGGCCTGTCAAACAATAGCAACTACAACCAAAAAATAGCCAAGCATTGTGGCAGGTGCCTGTAGTCCCAGCTGCTTGGGAGGCTGAGGCAAGAGAATTGCGTAGGCCCAAGAGTTTGAGGCTGCTGTGAGCTGTAACTCCATAGCACTCTACTGAGGGTGATATAATGAGCTCTGCCTTAAAAAAAAAAAAAAAAAAAAAAAAAAGAGGAGTTCACTACTTTGCATACATCCAGCCCTCCTCTTTAGAAATTGGGCTTCTTTCCCAGTGGTTGACATTTTAGCACCATGGTAAACTCCCTCTGGGGTTTTCTGGTGAGTGATGGAGTAGTCTTGGGAAGACCAGCCAAGTTTTCCCACCTAATTGGTAGGAAGGTAAAAAGTCAGCAAGGACTTTGTGGAATTGCTGGGCCTAACCTGGAAAAGATCACTGAACTGAGAATAAATTTCACTGATAGCCAGAAAAGAAAAAGAAAAAAGAAAGGAAGGAAGGCAGGCAAGAGGGAAGGAAGGAAAGGAAGGAAGAATGTGGATCCTTTTGGGATAATTGATTCAATTTCCCTAAGTTTGCTAGATGATTCTCCAGGACACTGTCCATTGTGTCACTTAATGATTGCTATTATGTAGGAGCCCATGTGAGACATGTATGCAGAATTTATCAGCAGGATCATTTCTGTCTTTCTAAGAAATTGATATACTTTCTTTCTCAATAACAGAACTAGAGAAACTTGGAGCTAAAGCTGGTGTTCAATCTCAGCACCTTTATTGACATTTAGGATTTGCAAGTTTCTTTTTTTTCCCCTTTCTTCCTCCTGATTTTCTATTTTAATTTCCATTTTTCCAATGATGTATAGAAATATTTTGCTTCAAATCATCTTTTAAAGGGAGCGTAAGATATAAGTGAGGTAATCCTTGGCTGATGCGTATAGCATTAGATGCGTGTGGCCTTTTCGGGCTATGAATATACAGCATGCTGGATCCTGGGTGTTCTTCCCCTTCACCCACTATTCAACAGAGATTTGTAAATACAGGGACACAAGCTGGGTTGGTGGTAAGGGACGCAGACCCTAGAATCAAATAGGATCCACTGCTTATAGGACCTCAGACAGGTCACCTAATTTCTCTGCGCCTCAATTTTCTCATCTGGAGAATGCAACTGATAATAGTCACATTCTTGTAGAGTATTTAGGGGATTAACTAAAACACAGGAAAAGTACTTGAAACAACATCTAGCACATAATAAGATTGTATGATGTTAGCTTTTGTTATCATCACTATTATTAGATGCTGGTATGAACTGAATTGTGTCCCTTCAAAATTCCTATGCTGAAGCCCTAACCCCAAGGACATCAGAATATGTCTGTAATTGTAGATAAAAGTCTTTAAAGAAGTGATTCAGTTAAAATGAGGTCACTAGAGTGGGCTCTCATCCAAGATGACTGGTGTCCTTATAAGGAGAGGAGATTAGGAGACAGACACACAAAGAGGGAAGAACATGTGAAGACACATGGAGAATGGCTGGGGGCGGTGGCTCACTGCTGTAACCCCAGCACTCTGGGAGGCGGAGGTGGGTGGCTTGCCTGAGCTCATGGATTCGAGTCCAGCCTGAGCAACAGCAAGACCCCGTCTTTTATAAAATAGCCGGGCGTTGTGTCAGGCACCTTTAGTTTCAGCTACTTGGGAGGCTGAGGCAAAAGAATCACTTGAACCCAAGAGTTTGAGGTTGCTGTGAACTATGACACAACAGCACTCTACTGAGGGCAACAAAATGATTCTGTCTCAAAAAAAAAAAAAAGGACACAGAGAGAAGACAGCCATCTACAAGCCAAGAAGAGAGGCCTCGAAAACCCCGACAACACCTTGTTTATAAGACTCTAAAGAAAATACATTTCTGTTGTTCAAGCCACATAGCAAACTGACACAAACGCCTTCTGTGTGCCTGCCTATGTCCCAGACATGGGATGGACAGTGGTGAAGATGGCAGACAAGGGCCCTACTTATATGGAGGTTATAGTCTGGCAGAGATAAATAATTAATGTATAAACATATCTATGAACAATGTAATTTCAAGAACAGAGAGGTGCTATGAAGAAAACTATAACAATAGGCCGGGCGCAGTGGCTCATGCCTGGAATCCTAGCACTCTGGGGGGCTGAGGCAGGTGGATTGCTTGAGCTTAGGAGTTTGAGACCAATCTGAGCAAGAGTGAGACTGAAAATAAAAACCAAGCTGGCTGTTATGGTAGATGCCTGTAGTCCCAGCTACTCAGGGCTATGATGATACCACAGCACTCTACCCAGTGTGACTGAGATGCTGTCAAGAAAGAAAAAGAACGAAAGGAAGGATGGAAAGAAAACAGTGATGTGACTGGGATAGCATGTCCTTAGACTGACTGGTGGGATGACCAGGAAGGCCTCCTCAAAAGTGACAAGAAGAATCTAGCACTAGAGCCCTGGACCCAGGGCACTCTGGGCAGATGGAGTGTACTAGTGCTTCATCTAATTGAGGAGCAAAGAGGTGGCCCTTGTGGCTGGAGGGAAACCAGGGTTTGTAGGTCAAGGAAAGACATTGGCTTCGTGTATGAGAAGCCTACTATGATGAATGAGGGGCTGGAGTGGCAGCTGGGAACAGGGTCAGTAAGAAGGTGAACTCAGACTGGGAGAGAGGGTGAGGCGGTAAGGAGACAGATGGATGCCCGACACAGCCTAAGGGAGAAGTTTGCTGGACTCACTTGTGACTTAGACACAAGGAGAGGGCAGAGAAGGATTAAAAATGTGCTAAAGTGCAAAGTGTTTTCTTGTAATAACTGTACGGAAGGTAATGCCACTTGCTGATTAGGGAAAGACAGTAGGGGATGAGGTGTGGGGGGCTGGTCGGGGGTGGAATTAGAGGTGCACTGTGGCCAGACTGAGTCTGAGATGCTCTTATCCATGGACGTGGAATGTCTAGGAGGCTGTCAGTACAGGATTTAGAGTTCAGGGAGATGGAGGGTGGGGCTACCCATTTGTGAGTCAGCTGTGGGGATGGGAGGACCACCGAGGAAGGTGCCAGAACAGAAAGTCTGGGTCTGGGGAGAGCCCTCGTGTGCTCCAGCTTAAGAGAGTGAGAGAAGCAGTGTCAGAAAGAGCCAGAGAAGTGCACATCCCAGAAGTCAAGAGGAAATGGAAAGTGCTGACTATGCATGGGCTCCATGTTCATGCGTGCATGTGGCAATCAGCGCGTCTGAGAACAGGCGGCCTCCACACGGTGTGCGTGCCATCATGGGCAGACTGTCCCCGCACACAGCCACAGAATCCAATGCTTCCAGGCTCCAGAGCTCTTTTTAAAATTACATTTTACACATCAGTAAACTTATAATGCAGGAACTGCTTTCTTAGGGTTATTTATCTCCCTGGATTGCAGAAGGATTTGTCAGGATATAATATGAATGTTATTTATCTGACTGTTCAGCTTTATTGACTGCTACATTTCACATCCTTCAGTTCTTTTTGGCAGAGGAGTAAATAACACTGCTATTAACCTCTAACACCGGTATAAAAATAGGCAGTTATTAAGGGGTAAATATTACTTTGATGATTATTGCCCCAGTCTGCTTTCTCTGAGGGAGGTAATAAATAAGGCCTCTCATGGGGTCCACAAAGTTCCCAATTTTGTTGAGAGAGCTGGCAGTTCTCATGGCCATGGGCTGTGATTTGGAGCCATGTGGAGCTGATAGAAAATGCTCAATGACCTATTGCTCATTTCTGGAGAAAATCAAGCCATCATTAATGCCCCTGCATAGCTGTGTGCAGGAGCTGAAGATATTAGGTCCTAAAGTTTCCACCAGGAGAGAATCAGAAAGGGTTGAGGCCTCTGCCAGGAGGTTGTTGAAAAGACGGAGCTAGGCTTGGGAGCAGATGAGTATATAGAAGTCCAGGGTTTGTTAGGTCAAGCTGCTGCAAGATCCAAGCTGTGGCTCTAGAAGCCTAGTGCCCAGAGTTTCACAGTGGGCACAGGTGAACAGGTTGATTCAGTAATGAACAGGTTGACTGGTAGGTTAACCATAACCTATCATATGCATTGTTCTGCTTAGAGGTTGGAGGATGAAGAGTGATGGTAACAGGTATAGAAATAATCCTGAACTGTTGGAAGTCCTCTTGGAAGACAAGAGCACTCAACTATAGTCTCAATGCTAAGCTAACCTCCATTTGTGTTCTGATTCTGGGCAAGTTTTGGCCTTTCCATCCATGATAAACAAGGGGTTGACATATGTGGTTTTCTAAGACTCCTCTGGTCCAGAAATGCTTTGTCAATAACCTGGTTAGGCTTTGGACGAATCTACCAGGTCTAGGGCAAATCCTGGTGGATGATGGGCCATTGCCCAATGATGTTCATTCACACTGTGGACAGGAGCCAGTGACTCCCTCAGGTTTCTGCGGGAAGCAGCAGGCATAGTGGGCCCTGTGAGACAGCCCCAGGCTGTAACCTAAACTCAGACTTCTTGGCTTTTCTTTGCACCCTGCCAACGGCTGCTTTAACGTTGGGAATCATTGTTCACTTTGCTCTCCAGGACTAAATTTTCTTGGCTTTTCAAAGATGAGTTTTGGCCTTGCTCTATCCTCTGATTACAAATGTAAAAATGTGGGGGGTTTTTTCTTCCCAGAAAGCAGTTAAATCCAGACCTCATGATTAAAAAAATAGTTGGAATGTTATGCAGAAGGAGGGGCTTGCATGCCTCATACCTGTGCAGGAGATTAACATCCAAAGAGCTGCCTTCAAGTGTGAATGCATTCTAGGAACCCATTATGCAATGAAAATTTGGTATTAATTTAATTTGCATATTTGGAGAGTTTGGGTTTTTGCATGTTAGCAGCATGGAGGTGGTGATCTGCAGCAGAAAGGCGTGTCTCTGCTTTCCCACCTCTGAACTGTGCTAGATAATCAAACGCAGTTGCACAAGCCGCTGGTGTCTGAGGCAGAACTTCAGTGGATGTGAGCAACATGATATCTCCTTTCTGCTTAGAACATGCATGATGCTTAGTCCAGGGAGTTATATTTATGAAACAATAGAAATACACACAAAAGTGTAAAATAAATGTCAGCAGAATGGTTTGGAAATCTGGCCTCATTTAAATTTTCCTAGAATTTATTTGTATGGTGTCATACATTAATAGACCCTGTGCTGGTGTTTCCTAAAGGCCGTATATTCACATTGCCTATGGACATTTTAAATCATTATAAGGGCCACTGTGACTGTTGTGTAGCTTCTGAAATAACAATAACAAAAAGTGCATTTTGCCAGAGGAAAAGATGATTGTGAGTTTAACTGTAGCATGTCATATCTAGGTATAGACACATGTCATATCTAGGTGTAGACACATGTCATATCTAGGTATACACA
Organism: Loris lydekkerianus; assembly: GCA_963574355.1. NCBI lineage: Eukaryota > Metazoa > Chordata > Mammalia > Primates > Lorisidae > Loris > Loris lydekkerianus. Next base: position 48,591 of record CAUYPK010084226.1, read on the forward strand.
TACACACCTCTGATGGGAACAGGAAAAAACAGAACTTTGGAAAATGATGAGAATGGATCATAGAGAGATTGGTTCAATAGAGGGAGTGGGGATGCTTCCCTAAACACAGAAATCTTTACAGATGCAAAACTCCATCCTCGCCCCACATACGGTCCACTGTAGGATAGGATGAGACAGGCAGTCTTGGAAGCCATCTGAGATGGTCTTAAGTCCGTGCACCAACACGCTGCAAGGTGTCCAGCCCTCCATGCATAAGCATAGCCCATTGGTCAGGGGTCATCGGTATCCCTGCTACTGTGGAGACAGTGGCATTAACTGCTTCTAAGAACTCTTTCCCTCCTGTCTCCATGCACTCCTTTTCAAGCTTGTTTTATTCTTTCTAACAACAACGTGAAGGTTGGTGTGGTTGTGGTTCCTGTCTGAAAATAAGCAGGGACTCACCTGTCACCCTGGTGGGATGGGCTCCCTGAATCCCTTTCTGCTGTGGGCAGTAGGGATCCTCTGGAGAGAGGACTCATTATAGGAGAAAATGAAACCTAACACCTTGAGCTATACAGAGTTGTTTGGGACCAGTGATTCTGAGGACAGGGTAGCATCTTTTAGCTAGAATTGTCTCCTGACTAGATCCCCCACTGGAATCCCTGTGGGCCTGGTAGTTGGGGACAGGCAATGGGGTCTCAGTAAAAACTAACAAACCTCATCATAAGAAGAGGGGGGAATAATCATGTGCTAGTTAATTGCAAGTGTCTGAGAGCCCCTAAGAACTATCAAAGGATTATTGGCATGTTTGCAGGGTCTTCTTCCATGATGGGTGGAGTGGGGTGCACCTGTGAGAACTGGCATATGTGAGAGATAGTAGCATTCACGTTGTTATTGTTTCATAGCTCTGTTTGTACTCCAGGACAAGGCACCCTGGAGAAGGCAAGTTCCAACTGTACAACCAGATGCATGGGTTGGCAGTGTCACCACCACGACTCGAGCTTTCATGAGACAGGCAGACTTTCCCCAACCTGCTGAATCAGAACCTGCATTTAAGATACCCTGGGATTCTCACCTACATTCAAGTCCAAGAAGCCTCCTTCCATAGTGGAGGTTCTCACTCTCAGCCACACAGTAGAATAATTTATGAAGACTTAAAACTACTCATGCCTGGGCCCTATTCCTAGAGGTTCTGATGGTATGGCCTGGGCTCCAGGATTTATGCTTTCCATATGATTTTATGGAAAATAAAATCCATATGGATGTGCAGTCAGGAAAGAGAACCAGAGGAAGAACTACGCCAATGACCTTTCTAAAGAGATGGGGTCTTGTTCTGTTGCCCAGGCTGGAATGAAGTGACATGGTCAGAGTTCACTACAGCCTTGAAGTGCTGGGCTCAAGCAATCCTCCCACTTCAACTTTTCAAGTAGCTGGAGCTACAGATGTATGCCACCATGCTCAGCTAATCTTATTTATTTATTTTTGTAGAGTTGGGGTCTTGCTATGTTACCCAGGTTGGTCTCCAGCACCTGCCCTCAAACACCCTCCCATTTCAGTCAAAGTGCCAGTGGCTTTTTTGCCAAATATCCTGCAGTGGATTCCTCTTGGCCAATGCATACACACTTAGCTACCCACCTCTCTACCTATTTTCAGTGTATTGAACATATTTGAATTAATATGTTTGCCTTTACAATCACAATTACAGGTATATTTTGTCTTATTCAACAGAAGTATTTATGAAAAGTAGTGTGCAATGGCTTCTTTATAGCTTGAGCCTTATTTTCACATTAATATTTTGCAAGTCCTTCATCTAAGTCTGTGCCTTGTTAATTAATATTGTTATGATATATTAACATAAGACACACTTCTTAATCTAAGAATCTTTTTTTATAAGGGCACCTGACTCTAATGTAATAATCCTACCTAATTTTTATGGGATTAAATTTTCATATATTAGGCTTCTTTGATGTGAAAAGTTATTGAACACCACACATGTACATTACATGACTTGTCATATGACTATTTATCAAGTTCTTGAACTCGAGTATTTGACTGTCAAACTCAACCAGAATTAATTTTTCCTTTCTCTCCATGAGTTTGTAAGTGTCCCCAGTTAGAGTACCTTTTTTATTCACTTTGCCATGGACTGTGTGTCTAGTGCTCTATTTATTTCCCTCCCACTAGACTTTATGCTCCTTGAGGAGTGAAACAATGTACAATCGTCTCAATTTTGTGTCCACATGATGTGTTCAATAAATGTTTGCTAAGTGTGGAATGGATGGCCAGGTGTGATGAATGGGGCCAGAGAGAGATGTGTGATGTCCTCAGCACCTCTGCCACTGGGTCAGGGAGGTCACATTGCTCAGTCAAGCACCCTTGAGGGTCAGGTAAGCCAATCTCCCAGGCTCCTGTGGGTCCCTTCCTTTTCTCCTTGTTGACTCCTTCTCACTGACTTGGGGGCGTGCACCCCACTCTCTGTAGTGCTTGTCAGCTCTGACTCAAGCAACTAGGTTTTCTTTGAGTTCTACTGCATACAGCTATGTTGTCACCTTTTTTGAAGAAAATATTAGATACTCCCCATTCCATGAATGTTCAGTCTTTCCTCATGCCTCTGCAAAGAAGGCACTCAAGTAGGGAAGACCCCGGTGGATCAAAGTAAATATACTATACAGGATTTGTGGCCTCAAAATCTATGTAACCAAGATTTCATCTGACTTGATCAGGCAGAATTGGGTCACCAGGAAATAGGAGGACATTTGGCGCAATACTGAGATTATTATCAAAATTGTTTCTTTCACACAAATTTGACTTTGAAGTTAATGCTTTGAGTGTCATAAACAATACTGATTGGTGGATGGAGGGAAAGAGGGAAGGAAGAAAAAGGGAGGGAAGGAGTAAAAGGAGGAAGCAAGGAAGGAAGGAAGGAAGAAAATCAGGGTGGGAGAAGGGCAGGGAGGAAAAAATTTGCTCTTACACTCAGAAAGCATTTTTGTCTAATGAAATCAAGTACTAAATTACAAGGGAAGAATTAGAAAATATCCTGAGGCTGAAAACTAGATGTGGAATGATAAGCAGAATAACTTATTTCTCTAAATAGCTAATACAAAATAAAATATCACCAAATGGTATTGCTACACACACACACACCCTTTTATTAGGTTGTGGGGAGGACCCTAGGAGGGCAGGGTCATCCTAACCTTCTGGCTTGACTTAGGGAATTTGAAAACCAAAGAAAATACAGTTTTCCAGTGTGGGAAAGGGAAACTCTGGTACCTGTGTTTTCCCTCAATGTCTCATTTGTTTTTTCTTGCTGATAATTTTAAAGTATAGTGAGTGACTGGGTTTTCCAGGCAAATTCGCTACTTCCAGTGTTCCTTTCTTTCTTAGTCAATGACTTGACCTTCACACCAAACAAGAGTGAGCTCCCACATGTCTTGCTCTGTTAAACGCCAGTGTTTCCTGCTTCACCTCTAGGAGGGTCCGGCTCTTTGGGGAAGCAGAGGCAAGGTTAAATGAGCATTGATTGGACATTGAAAAATGAGAGAAATGCCCAAAGAAAAATCCAGAAAATCTTCTAATCAAGGCAGCATGCATCTGCCACATCTGTGCTCTCAAGGGGTGTATGTGCCACTCCTCTCCCTCCAACTCCCCCAGCCCGAGTGTATGACACTGTGGCAGGATCATGTGAAACCATAGGGTAACTCAGGGAATCTGGGAGTATAGGTTTACTTCAGATGTGGGAGAGAACTGGAGTGGGTTCCTCCATGCACACTCATGTACAGCATCAGCCTTGTCAGGATGCAAACCTAATGCCATCCTGCCACGTGTAAGGCCCCAACGCCCCTCATGGACCAGCCTCCATGATCGGTCTCCTTCTGCTGGCTCCTGCCTCATCCTTGAGTGTCTACTGGTTGACACTCCTACCTCTTCAGCCTTCTCTCAGTCTCTCAAACACTGAGAGAAGGGTCTCTCAGGCCCCTTGGCACCTGGGGCTCCCTCTGTGGAGAATACTCTACTCTTCCCCTAGATGACACCTACTTCTTCAGCTCTTTAGTTAAGAGTAACATCCTCAAGGAAGCTTTTCCTAACTAATCAAATTAGGGCAGACACCCCAGTTCTCTACTCATATGTCACCCTGGACGTTTTTTTCCCAGCACTTAGAACACTCAAACTTAAAGGATTCATTGATAAATTCATTACAATGGTTTGTTTAATGGATGCTTTGCTCAACAGATTGCACACATCCTAAGGGCAGAGCCTGTATTTACCTTGCTCAACATGGCAAACCCAGCACAGCTTCCATCATATAGTAGGCGCTCACTAAATATTTCTTGCTGTTGCTGTATTTGAGTAAGTGAATGAATCCAGTAGCATTTTAGTTCCCGTGCTAGTATACGGCAGAATGCTGACCCACACGGGCAGCGGTTTGCATTTCTCAGGGCTGTCTACTGAGTTCCCACCACAGGCACAGTAGGAAAAAAGCCCCAGTGATCAGACAGCAGAGCTGTGGGGATGAACACAGCACAAAGGACAAAAGTAACTACAGAAAGAATTGTGAAAAAAGCATGGCCTCCTAAAGAAAAATATGAAGAAGGGGAGGAGACAAAGAAATAGCAAACGCAGAAGGTACAAGGAACACAGTGCCCTCAGCTCTTGTGGGAGCTGAGCTTCTGAGTAGCCCCTGGGTAGTGGCTGCTGGAGAGTGGGGTGGGGTGGGGGCACTCTGACCAGTGGCAGAGGGACAAGCTGGGAGCCTCTGATGCTGGCACAATTCAGCCACCCAGGCCAACTCAGATGAAGCCCAGAGCCATGTTTGGATGATAGGAGGATTTTTCTATTGCCGGGAACAAAGAACTACTAGCCGGAAAGGACAAAGCAAATTGGAGATGCCTGACTTAAAAAAGAAAAAAGAAAATCGTAAGTGAAACTGATTAACTTGACTAACAGGCAGGCAGTGGCATAAATGTTTAAAGGTCATTTGTTTTTCCATATCACAAAATGAGAATCACTAAATTTGCAATATGAATGCTTTATTGCACTCTAAAAATTCTGAATTCTTTAGACTGTTCTTTTTCTGTTCCAAAAAAGCTATTTTAAAAGCTCACATTAGAATATTTTATAACTCTTTTATCCCTCCTGAACATCTGCGAACTGGAAAGAATATAGTATATTACTGAAACAATCCATTTAAAGAAAAACAATTAAAATGAAAACTACTTCCATTCTGTGGCATAAAACTCTAATTCTCTCCCCTTTGCAATTTTATTACGGCCCTGACAGGATTTAGTCACAGCTTCACTTACACACAATGTTAATTTCACTCCTACTCTACTTAATCTTCAAAACATTGCAGAATAACATTTTTCTTTGGTAATTTATCATTTACTATGATAAATTATAGTGATAATTATATGATAAGGCAAGGTGTTTAGAGGGTGTTAGAATTTTTTAAAAGTTTGCATTTATCTCAAACCTGAAATGTGCTCTGAATGCTATTAAAATATATCATTTATACACTTTCACATTTAACTATATTAACTATACCTTAACTAGACATTTATTAAGAGCAGCATATTTATTTCCCATTCAGGACTTTTTAAATCTGCAGAGTCAGCTCTATGGAAATGAGCAAATTTTGCCAGCCTTACACTGTACAATAGGTTAAACTGAGCAGAAACCTCTGGGCTCCATTGTAGAGGGGTACACAATTGCGTGTCTTTTCCGGGCTTCCTTAAATAGTTTTCTGATGCAGGATTTCTCATCATTCCACCAGCTACCTGGGATAGGTTATGAACTTGAAATAAGTCCATGACAGCTCTGATTCATTGATACATTCATTCATCATCTATCAAATATCTCCTGTGTATGAGGATTAAAAGATGAACACATCTTTCAGATCCTTCTGTTCAGGGAAGTAACAAAAGCATAAACTCGTCTTGTTAATTATATTTTTATCAAAATAGCACATGCATATATTTTAGAAAGTCGCAGCTTGTAGAACTTATAGCAACAGACTATAGCCCCTGCCATACTCTTCCCTACCCTTAATTCAGCTTTCCAAAGGCCCTCATTTTCAATTTTTAGACATTTCTTTATTTTTTTCACCTTCATAGCTCTGAATAATATGTTTCTACTACTTTTTATTTTAATGTTGCAGTTTTACATAGTGTCTATTGACTCCCAGCAGTGCAAGACACTGGTTTAATTTTCTTGTACTATCACCTCCTCACACAGAGCAAACACTTGCCCTCCCCCTCAACCTCCCAATATGGTATTAGGAGGAGTAAGTAAATACTATTCATAGTGAAGCTAGAGGATAGACTATAGTTCTATTTCCCTTTATTTGTATAGCCTTCCCCCCCCCCCGAGGTAATAATTGCTTTGTTTTCTCATTTGTATAAATAATTGAACCCTAAATCCTCTGACAGAACTACGAAATGTCCTCTCAGTATGCTCAAATACACCAGCTTGTATTCCACTTGTTGCTGCTGCTTCTACTTCTTGAAAAATGTCAACTTTAGAGTCTTTTGTCCCCTTGCTACCATCTGGACTGGTTGCTCCCTAGGCCTGTTAACCGTCTGTCAGGCTGGGACTTCCCTTCACTCTCATCCTGGGAATTTCCTTTGCCCCTCTCCTGTTTTGGGTCCCTGTTTCCACAATTCTAAGTCTTTTTCTTTTTTATTCCTCCTCTGTTGTGGTGGAATACATCCTCTAGTAGCTTCCTGAGAAAGGTGTGTGGAAGGTACTAGATGTCTCCAGATCCCAAGTCTTTCTAGGAATCTGTGGCACAGACAGCTTCTTCCCTGTGGACCTGTTTTAGCTTTTCCCAGCTTGGCGAATAGTTAAGACTACCAGCTATCAAAATTTTGTTGAAATCTCTTGTCTGCTGCTATCTCTTCCCTTGTTCTCATAGTCCGTGTGAGTTTATGCTTTTTTCATCCTTTTATAGGGGTTTCTGAAAGGAACAGAGATAAACACATATGTTCCATTTCCCATATTTAGCCTGAAGTATAATAATTTCCTTTTATAACACCAGTGACATAGTCCTGCAAATATGACTATTTGTTTATCCATCAATTTAGAGAGAGAGCACTAGCATTGTATGCTAGTCATTTTTCTACACCCTAGAGATGCAGCTCTAAAAATATAAGAATTCCCTACCCTCATGGAGCTTACATTCTAAAGGAGGGAGGGAGGGATGGACACTAAACAGGACGACTAAAATATGTATCATGTAAGGTGATGATGAGTTTTAGTGGGGGACAAATAAAGCCAGAAGGGAGCAGGGTGTTCACATTGGAATGGGAGGCCTCAGTGAAAAGGTGGTGTTTAACCAAGAACCAAAATAAATGAGAGCGCATTCCAGACAAAGGTATGGTACATATGACGGCCCTGTGGTGCGTGAATGCCTGGAATGTTCCAGAAAGAGCAAGGAGGTCAGTGCAGCTGAGTAGAGCAAGCAAGGAGGAGAGATCAGAGTCATCTCTGGCTTTAGAGGCCATTGCTTAAGGACTGATATTCCCTCAGGTAGAGTTTGGTTTGCGGAACTGTCTTCTGACTGGTCATTTCTCTCCTCATCCTCTTAAAGCCCTCTTAGAAAACATGCTTCTGGATTAAGAGTTTTTTTCCCTTTAAGGAACATTAACATGTCCACCTTAGAACACTCTTTGTTCAGTATCTGAGTGACCAGGCTCTCCTCCTCACTAGATTTCCTCCCCAAGGTCACCTCTTCTGACATTAATTTCAGGGCCTTGACATGCCATCATCATTCCCACCTTCTCCCCCATGGCACCATTCTTCATAGCACTTACCACACTTTGAAATTATTATTATTATTATTATTATTTGAAACAGAGTCTCATTATGTCACTTCAGTAGAGTGCTGTGGTGTCACAGCTCACAGCAACCTCAAACTCTTGGGCTTAAGCGATTCTCTTGCCTCAGTCTCCCATGTAGCTGGGACTACAGGCGCCCGCCACAACGCCCGGCTACTTTTTTGTTGTAGTTGTCATTGTTGTTTAGCTGGCCCAGGCTGGGTTTGAACCTGCCAGCCCTGGTGTATATGGCCGGTGCCATAACCACTGAGCTACAGGTGCCGAGCCCACCCTTTGAAATTATTGTATTCATTTACATATTTACTTGCTTTTTAGTTTTGTTCTCATGTTTTTATTTCCCTCCAGTACCCAGCTGTTGAATGGATAGATGAACAAATGTATCGTATAGCTTTGGGAAAACCTGGGAATATCTAACAATTACCTCAAATTGGGTGTTCTAAAATATCTTCAACTTTTACTCTATTCTTTAGATTCACTTACCTTGTGATTTTAATTACAAAGAAGCTGATGGGGAAATAAAAACATTGAAATGCTGAGAAGAGGCACTTGTCACATAGTTTCATGTTGCATTTCCCTCTTCAGTATGTTTTATAATCTTTATTTCATCTGCTAATCGTAACAACACAAACTATAGACTGCAAGCCTCGCTTACATGACTTAATTGAATATAATAAGCTTTCAAAAGAAAAATTCCAATTCATTATGATTTGAAACTCCATGTCTTTAACAAGCAAGGTTCCAACTTTGTTTACACAACAGTATCTACTGGATTATCACTTTGTTCAGTGTTGAAAGATAAGATTTGGGGGAGAAAAATGGAGAAGACTTCTAAATGCTAATATTACTCATTTTTGGCTAGAGCCAGATAAGGAGTAGGGAGAAACAGCAGAATTACAGGAATTTTGGGCAGAGATGGATGGAAGCTGCTGACCTCCCGCTAAAACAATGATATGCCAATAGACATGTGAGAATTTGATGGATGACACTAAGGGTCAAATAAAAATGAATTAACACAGGCAGTAAACAGTATGGAGGAAGCAGCAGGCAGTGAGAGAAGGAAAAACAGTGATGTGGAAAACTCTTTGAGCAGCAGCAGGCCACAAGGAGCAAAGGGGGGCAGAGAGAACAGCTGAGGCTCTTGGGACTCTACCACATTGACTCCTACATGTTGAGCTAAAATTAACTTCTTGGATGAAGCCATAGCTCAGTCTAAACCTTTTTACAGAGGAAATTAAGATGGTATAAAAATCATTTTAAATGTTTCTTATTATATCCCTCTATCCTTTAGTATTTTTTTTGTTTTTGTTTTTGTTTTTTTTTAGAAACTCAGGGTAAAGTTTCATAGGAATATGAACCAGAGAGTTAAAATAGACTTTGGGAAATCACCTAGCCCAGGACTCCTTGTTTTACACATTAGGAAACTGAGGCCCAGGTTAACTTGTCCAAGGTTAATGCCACAAAGTCTTTTCCAGTGATTTGCAGCTCTCTCTCTGGACAGGGTGAGTCTGACTCACTAAGAGAATCCTTACTACGGCGCTCATGCAGTCCAGAGGGCTGGAAGTGCTCAATAATATACATGTTGAGTAAGTAAGAAATGGCAACTTACTGTTTCTATTTGGGGTTACTCCTCACTGACCTGTCTTGCAAAAGACTTCCCTTTTCCCTCTGACTCATTATTTCTAGCACAAAAAGTAGTATTAATAATGATTATGAATAGGGGAGTGAGTATCTACAATGTGACAACTGGAAATGCAAGGAACTACCTCATATCAGTCAGGAACAGAGCACCAGAGATCTGTGGCACCCCTGCTGTCCTACACAGGTGGCCCACCGGGTACCACAATGCCCCTCCTGACAGCTGCTCATCCCCAGAGCTGACCAGTGGCTCATGTAGCTTGAGATTTATAGTCTTCTCAACAACTCCGGATTTCCTCCGTTAACTAGAAATCCATGTACCTACATTCTAAGGGATTATTATATGTAATTAATATAGAGTTTTGAGAGCTGATAGAGAAACTGCCTTACGTTTCTAACCAAGCACAGATGGTGATACCATTGGTTAGTACTGTTTTCGGTTTGGTCCAGACCTCCATGCCAATCTTTAGTAACTAGTAAGTGATGTGGTCAGGCAGAGACTTACTTATGTACCAAGCAGCAGATTCTGCATACAGTCCTACTGAAGGATCACAGCAACCTTCTACAATATTATTACCCTCTGTCTACATCTAAAAGAATCAAGGCTTGGTCGTGTTAAGAAACTTTTTCAAGGCCATGTAAGATAAAACCAAGAGTTCTGAATCTGGCAGCCTTTCTCTACCCCATACATCTCCACTGGTGAGAATTGGAAAGATGTCAGAATCAAGCAGGTGGCTTTTGGGGCAGAAGGAAGATTTGCCGATCCACTGTAAAGTTTGATCTTTGGAATTGGCAAGATCTGTCCTGAACTTTTCTTGGATTTCTCTCTGACTCTTTATATATATCACTATGTAACCTCTACTGTGGTGTTTTTATGAACAGAACTCTTACACATAATAATTTTCTTTGAACTCAACTACTCTAAGAAATACCAATAAACTCTGTTGAATTAATTTCTTATTCATAGCACCTGGATTTTCACAGAACACCCCAGATTTTGTGAAGAAGAGAACACCTCACAATGTCTGTGCAGAGCAACCATTACATGTGAAATGGATGTTTGGAAAAGAAAACATTTGACCCTTCCATTGATTGAACTTTCCTTCAAAGTGCCCTTCAGGGAGTACTGAGCTGGTTGCCAGGAAACAGAGATTCTTTTCTGGAATCAATTCTTGCCATTCTAAGTGACTTTGAGTGTGTCACTTGTTAGACTCTTGCTTCTCAACTTACAATGGGGATATTCTTCCTCTCAGCCTTCCTCCATTAAGAAACATCAAGAGATTCATAATATATCTGTAAAGAGTAAAAAGATGACTGTGGACATATGAAATGATGATTCTTTTATATTGTACATTATAGTGGAGCTACTTTGAAATATTGTGTCATTTAAAAGGTGCTGAGTGATAGCAATCGAAATTACCAAGAAAATATTATCCACATTGGTTCTTGGTTAAGTGTGAAGCCTCCCTTGGTACTGAGATGTAAGCATTTTGAGGGAGCCTGGAGTTTTGGAACAAACTTGGGTGAATTGATATAATTCATTAGCTCTGTGATGTTACTCACTAGTTCTGTGAAATAGGGCCAGTGTCTCTACCACTTGAAGGTTGGTTTCTTCACTTGTAAAGTGAGACTTTAGGTGAGATGATCTCCAAAGTCTCTTATAAGCTAGCTCTTACTCTGTAATTATGTCACCTCTTTCTGATCATACAAAAGCATACAAAGCCCTCGTTACATATTGTGATCAGTGCCATGAAGAACTGAAGTGATGGTAGGGATAGAGTATAAAGGAGCAGCAAGGTGCAGAGAGTAAGAAGAAGTCCTGCTAATTTGCCTCATCTTCCATAGAGGGGTGTAAACATACAGTGCTTGAAACTGACAAATAAAGAAGAGTTCAATGTATTATTAAAAGCTACTGGAGTATCATTAGAATAACAAAAACCAGAATGTCAACCTTAAAAATTAGTAGAAGGTAAGTATATTCACTCAGCTCGGAGCATAAAGCAAGAAAACCTAAGCCATATCTTTACAGTGAAAGATAAAAAGGAAAAATAAATAATAAATCAAAAAATAAGATAATAGAACTAAGATCAAAAATAGTTTATCAGTACATGTAAATGAGAAAATCCTCCTATTTAAAAGACAAATACTCTTAAATTGATTTTTAAAATTAAAATTTAACCATATAACACATTAGAGAAATACATCTACAATAAAATTACTTGGAAAGGTTGCAAGTAAAAGGATGAGCAAAGATGTGGAATTAAATGCAAACAAAAAAACAGGCAGGAGCCTTATATTAATATCAGCCAAAGTTAAATCCAAAATAAAAAAATGCTATGCAAAACAAAGACAAACACTTTGTAATGATGGACATACAATTTAGTCAATTTTAATGCACTAGATAGCTTACTTCAAAATGCATAAAAGGGCCAGGCATGGTGGCTCACACCTGTAATCCTAGCACTCTGGGAGGCCAAAGCAGGACTTTAGAAGTTCAAGACCAGTCTGACCAAGAGTGAGACCTCATCTCTACTAAAAATAGAAAAGCTAGCTGTGCATTGTGGCAGTCCCCTGAAGTCCCAGCTACTTAGGGAGGCATAGACAACAGGATCACTTGAACCCAAGAGTTTGAGTTTGCTGTGAACTAGGACTCCACAGCATTCTACCCAGGGCAACAGAGTGACAGTCTGTCTCAAAAAAAAAAATAAATTAAAAAAAAATAAATAAATAAAAAAGTATATAAGAAAAACTGCAATAATTATAAAGAGAAATATACAAAAAGGCAGTAGTGGTGAGAAATTTTAAATCGCTTTTGTCATCTCATGACAAATCAAGTATACAAAAATAACATTATTAAAAATCTAAATCTGGGCCTGGTGTGGTGGCTCACATTTGTAATCTTTTTTTTTTTTTTTTTTCACATTTGTAATCTTAGCACTCTGGGAGGCCAAGAAGAGTGGATAGCTTGAACTCATGAGTTCAAGACCAGCCTGAGCAAAAGCGAGACCCCTGCCTCTACTGAAAATAGAAAAAAAAAAAAGAAATACTGAGGCAAGAGGATTGCTTGACCGAAGGAGTTGGTGGTGCTGTCCAGGGCAACAGCTTGAGACTCTGTCTCAAAAAAAAAAAAAAAATCTAAATCCTGCCATTAATATGGCAGAGCATATGTGCACACACACTCATGCGGGTTCTATATGTGTATATGTACATATAATAGCTATTTATACCTCTAAGCCCCAAATACAAAGAATATTTCCATTATTTAGTTGTCCTAGAAATGCTAGTAAAATAACCATATCTATAAAAGTTAGATCAGAAAGAGAAATCTCAATATATTTCAAAAAAGTAGAAATATATATCACAATCTCTTGTCTCAATGCATTTAAAATTTAATATTTCTGTGTCTCAATAAATAGAAATTAATTTTTTAATCAAAGCAAAAGATTTTAACCACCTGGAAATTGAGAATCTCTCTCTTAATTCTTGGTCCACAGAGGAAATTAAAACAAAATTGAAAATACAGTACCTAGAAAACATAACAAAAACTATGTATCACCATCATTGGGATATTGCCTTTTATAGAATAATTCTACTAACTAGCATTGCTAAACAGAAAAGATTGAAACTAATTAATACGAGCAAATTGGGCAAGTTATAAAAATAATAATAAAATATACCTAAAGAGGAAAAAAGAAATTAATTTTTAAAAAGTGAAACTAATAACAAGATCCAAAAGATGGTCTTTGGGAGAAATAAACAAAGAAAACAGTGAAATAGATAATAAACCATCAGCCAACCTAATCAAGGGAAAAGATGGAACAAACTATACAAAATTAGAAATAGATAGAGGCAGTAACCACAGATAAAGAGGAAAATGTTATAATAGAATGGAGAACCAACAAATAAATCCATAAATTAGTTCTCTGAAAACAGAACAAAACAATAAAACCACTGGCTAACATAATTAAGAAAAAATATGAATATACATTAATACTAAATGAAAATAGTACCTAGGGATTTTAAGAGTTTTGAGGTCCTTCTTTGCTCAGCTCTATTGAAATAAAGCTGAAAACCCGGATAAAATGGAAGGTTTTCTAGAAAAACCTAAGTTACTAAAACTACCCATTTTACTAAACAGAAAATCTAAATGATGAATTATCAGAGAAACTTAGCATATATTATCAAAAATCCAACCCCTTCAAAAGCACCAGAATCAGATGCTTTCATACGTGCAAAGAATATTCTACCAAATCTTTACAGAAAAGATAATTTGAGGATTACTTAAACTGTTCCAGGCTATAGCAAAAGAAGAAAAACTTTCAAATTAGTTTTTGAAGCTAAGCAAGATATCATTTCTAAAATTGACAAGGATAATACACACATACAAAAGGCAAACAATTAAATGTTAGCGGATAGAACCCAGCAGCGCATTAAGAGAATGCTACCTCCTAATGAGAAATCAAAGACAGTTGCTGAGTGTAACTGGAGAGAGCACAGATCCCAGAGCCAAACTGCCTGTGTTCAAATCCCAGCTCTGGTACTCACCAGGTATTGGACCTTGGACACAAAATTATTTAACTTCTCTGTGCTCCATTTTTCTCACTTGTAAAATGGAGTTAATTACAATGTATTGAGAGTATTCAATGAATCAACACATGTAAAATGTTTAGAACAGTGCTTGGCACAAAGTAAACAGAAAATCAATACTAGCTATTTATGTTTCAATATTGGAAAAAGCTATTACTGTAGTTTACTATATTAACAGATGAAAAGAGAAAAATCATGGTCATTCTATAGATGCTGAAGGGTCATTTAATTATTTGATATTCATTTTAAAATTTTTATACAACTTTTAACAAAATGTTATTGATGATGCTTTCAATATCATATTAGCTCAATAAAATAATACAATTCATTAGTCAAATCCTGAATCATATGGAACAGGGAAAGTTTAGAAGCCTTCCTATTCAAATCAGGAGCAAGATCAGAATATTCACTCTATTATTTGACAATATTCTGGATATACTAATCATTATAATAGAACAGGTAAAAGAAATAAATGAAAAACGAAAATATGAGGAGAAAGTGGAAAAAATTATTTGCAGATTATACCAAAGATAATCAATTGGCAGGGGCATGATGGCTCACGCCTATAATCCTAGCCCTCTGGGAGGTCCAGGAGGGAGGATCTTTTGAGCTCAAGAGTTCACCTCCACAGGGTGGCCCTGTGGCTCAAAGGAGTAAGGCACCAACCCCATATGCTGGAGGTGGTGGGTTCAAACCCAGCCCTGGCCACAAACTGCAAAAAAAAAAAAGAGTTCACCACTAAAAAGAAAAAATTAGCTGGGCATGGTAGCACAGATGCCTATAGTTCCATCTACTCAAGAGGCTAAGGCAGGAGTTTAGAGGTAGCTGTGAGTAGCTGTGAGTTAGGCACTCTAACCTGGGCAACAGAGTGAGACTCTGTCTCAAAAATAATAATAATAATAATAAACTGGAAAAGTATGATAAATGGATGGTAAAAGAATTCAGAAAATTGGTGGATATAAAAATAAAATTAAAAAAACATATCAGTTAGAAAACAAAATGAAAATACTCACTTCTGCACATATAATAAACTGAAAACTATCTAGTAATGAATTTAACAAAGAATGTTCAAGTTATATATGAAGAAAACTTTAAAATACTACTAAAAGACACAAAAGAAAACCTGAAGAAATGGAAATGCTAACTTTGCTATTGGATAGGAAGACTTAATAATCATAAAAATATACACTTTCCCTGAATTAATTTATTAATATAATGCAGTCTCTTAGTTGATGATATTTGGCTAAAAAAAAATTAATGCAGTCTCAATAGAAATATCAACATGGTAACTTTCAATTCCAGACAGTCTGATTTTCAAGTTTCTATGAAAGAGTAAACATACAAGTATGTCTAGAAAATTCTGGAAGATAATAATAATGGACACTACTAGTCCTCCCAGATATACATTAAAGTTATGCTACTTATTATAATGAGATACTGGCAATAAACTGATCATTGGAATGGATACAGATTCCACAAATAATATGCTCAAGTTCAAATGAGAATTTTGTTTATTATAACAATGACATTGCATATCCATAAAGAAAAAAATGGTTTCCAAAGCTCATATCCGTTGCCTTCCCTTGAATCCCCTTGATTTTCTTCACTGTTGGCATCTACTGTATCAGGAGTTGAGGCATCTCTATTCTATTCCAACAATAAATCCTGTTCAATAACCACAAGAGCATTATTGTGTACATATTTCTGAAATAATTTCATCCTGTCTTTTTTCTTTAATTCTATGTATATTTTTGGTAGTGAAACACTATATTTCTAATATGTTTTTAAAAATTTTGATAAATTTTTAAAACTTTGATAAATTGGTGTTGTTTAGATTTATGAAGTGCAATGTTTTGATATATGCACACAATATGGCATGATTAAATAACGCTAACTAGCATATCTCAGCATACCTCACCTGCCTATCATTTTTTTATGGTGAGACATTTGAAATTTACTCTCGAGTTTTTCTGAAATTGTACAATACAGTTGTCCCCTGTTATCTATGGGGGATTTGTTTCAGGACATCTCATGTGTCCCAAACTCCAAGGATGCTCAAATCCCTGATATAAAATTGCATGGCGTTTGCATATCACCTGTGCACATCCTACAGTATACTTTACATCATCTCTCTGTCATGTTTAATACCAAATGCAATATAAATTCTCTGTAAATAATAGTTAGATTGCACCGTTTAGGAAATAGTATCAAAAAATATCTGTACTGGGTGGCACCTGTGGCTCAAAGGAGTAGGGCACTGGACCCATATGTTGGAGGTGGCGGGTTCAAACCCAGCCCTGGCCAGAAACTGCAAAAAAAAAAAAAAAAAAAAAAAAAATCTGTACTTATTCAATAAAAAACACAATTTATAGAAAGAAAAAAAAAAAGGATTATTTAGTAAGTAGCATTGGGACAAGTGGGGAGCCACTGTCAGAGTAAAGTTGTATCATTTCCTCTCTCCTTACACCAAAGTAAATCCAGCAGAAATTCTGTGAGTTGACCACTCAAGAGACTGTTAACAAACCAGTCACCATACGGAGGTGGTCAACATAGGGAACTAGGCCTGCAGTATTAACATGTACATGTGGTGCATGTCCAGTCTGTGACAATTAAATTAACTTAAGGAGGTGGTCAATGTAAGGAGATGGTCAGCTATGCAGGTTCTACCCCATAACCACAAAACTATAAGCTGCAAAAGTTGTAGGAGAAAGCAATGAAAAGCTTATTTTATTTTTAATAGTCTTGGGTTGGGGAAGCCCTTTGACATAAAACCCTGAAGTCACTAAGAAAAGCATGATTAACTACATAAAAGTTAAAAACTTCTCCATGGCATATAACATATTTTTTACTTTATTTTTGAGCAGGTCTTGCTTTGTCACCTGGGCTAGAGTGCAATGGTGTCATCGTAGCTCACTGCAACCTCAAACTCCTAGGCTAAGCCATCCTCCACCGTGATACTTCCCCTAGAGTGCTTGCTAGGATTACAGGGATGAGCCATCACGTTTCAGCTGTAAAATACTTTAAACCAAATCAAATGGCAAAATGGAGAAAAAGAGTCCAGAAACAAGAGCCAGGAAAATGTTTTTATGTTGCTATCGTCGTGGGTGTTGTCTGTATGTCTATGTGTTTCCTTCTGTTTCTGGTAGCCTTCGTATCTGTTTATTTGTTCATTTGCTCTCAATGGGCTTGGTATTACAACCTGCAACTCTGAGCTCCCAGCACTCCCCTCCACTCTCACTCCATGGCCTGGAGGCCTGCCCCCCAGGAGTCCAGATTCTTGTGTGAACTCTCAAGAGGTGTAGACAGGACCTGGACTGTAGCTGGCCAGTGCTGATTCGGCAGCACAGGAGTGAGGAGACAACGGTTGGCTAAGAGGGAATCACACCAGAGCAGTGGTGTCCTGAGGTGTAGAGCAACAGCCGTCTTCAGCAATAACAAGGCCCGTCCCCAGATATCTCATAGCCACTCCTCCTATCTCCCTGGGCAACCAGATGAGGCCGAGCATCTTCTCAGACAGCAACCACCACGGAACTGACCTGGGAATGAAACACAGGCCCCGTGAGTAAAGGGTTTGCCTGAGGCGGTACTGACCTGGGTGGAACATGGGGACTAGAAAACGCACCTGCAGAGCTGGGAAACTCCCAGGGTGGGGCTGATCCAGAGGACTGCTTTACTGAGCCTAAGACGCACCTGGCCCTCAGGGGATCAGCAGCCTATAGACAAAGGAGGCCAAGAGGCTTCAGTTGACAACTAATCGTGCTGTGAATACAAACGCAGGAGTAAAGACAGGGCTCGAGACATAGGTTCTGGGGACTCATATCAGCCTCTCCTATGCAGAGGAATCTAGCAGGGCAAGAAATAAACTCCCACAGGGTTGTTCTGTTCACCCAGTAACATAAACTAAGGGTGGGGCTGGAACTGAGTGAACACCTCCAGCCTCCATCAAGTGCCCGAGGTTGACAGGCCTCACCACCCCCTGCTGGATAAAGACAGAGAGCAGCAGCCTGAACGAGCAGACACAGACTACCCTGTGATTTAGGCAGCTGCAAACCTCTGAAGTATCTGCTCACTGCAGACAACGGACTGGGTCACAGCCCTGTGGGGCTAGCAGAAACTGGGTGTGACAGAGCTGCAATGTGGGGAAAGAGTCATCAACCTTCAAAGACTGATCTATTAATACTTGCTGGGTGGCTCCTCCTGACTCCACGCAGCACTGGAGTAAGCCATATTAGAGCAATCACCAGACCCCTGTGATCCAGTTCCCAGAGACCTCTTAAACTCTCCCACCCGAGACAGCTGCTGACTGAGACAATTGATTTGGATCTTTTGAACTGAGCTGATCACCTGGGGACTATCCAGGTGGTGCCCTGGGTGTGTTGTTGTAGGAAGGTTTGATTTTCCTGTTCCATTTGTTGCCTGTGGTGGGTGGGTGACTTAATTGCTAGTATTTCTCCACAGCCAAGACTTCAACCCAGAGTAACTATTTCAATAGGGTCAAACAGAAAACAGCTGTAAACAAGACAGACCCACTTAGCCCCTCTACACCAAACAGGGCCCCAGTTTCTCAGGCCACAACACTGTATGGGTCCTCAACAAAGCACCAGGGGAGAAATCAAAGGGAGTGAAACAATCATGGGGTGGAATCAGCAGAAAAACTCTGATAACATGAATAACCAGAATAGATCAACCCCCCCAAAGAAAGATATGGCAGATGTAATTGAAGATCCCATTTACAAACAACTGGCTGAGATGTCAGAAATTGAATTCAGAAATGGATGGCAAACAAGATTAACAAAATGGAACTAGGAATTCGAGGAGAAATTCAAAAGCTGTCTCAATAGTTTAACGAATTTAAAGACAAAACCTCCAAAGACTTAGCCACACTGAAGCAAGAATTTGCAGCCCTCAAAGATCTGAAAAATACAGTAGAATCCCTCAGCAACAGAATGGAGGAAGCAGAAGAAAGGATTTCTGACATTGAAGATAAAGCCTATGAATGCTCCCAAACTCTCAAAGAGGAAGAGAAATGGAGAGCAAAAACGGATCATTCTCTCAGAGAGCTCTGGGATAATTTGAAGAAGGCCAATTTACAAATAATTGGAATTCCTGAAAACGATGAGGTTGCTTCGCTGAACACAGAGACCCTTCTGCATGAAATTATGAAAGAGAATTTTCCAGACATGCCTAGAGATTCTGAAATTCAGATAGCAGACAGTTTCAGAACCCCAGCACAACTCAACCCCAATAAGACATCCCCCAGGCATATCATAACTAACTTCACTAAAATTAGTATGAAGGCAAAGATTCTCAAAGTTGCCAGGCGAAAGAAAGCCATTACATACAAAGGGAAGAATATTAGAATGACTGCAGACCTCTCTGCTGAAATTTTTCGAGCCAGAAGAGGGTGGTCATCGACTTTTAATCTCCTAAAGCAAAATAACTTCCAACCCTGGATGCTGTATCCAGCTAAACTGAGTTTCATCTATGATGGAGAAATTAAAAACTTTAATGACATTCATATGTTGAAGAAATTTGCCATAACCAAACCAGCTCTTCAGGATATTCTCAGACCTATCCTCCATAATGACCAACCCAATCCTATACCACAAAAGTAAACTCACTCAGAAACTTCTGATCAAACTC
>CAUYPK010084230.1:0-15918 GCA_963574355.1 Loris lydekkerianus
AAGTCACAATATAACAAAGACATCTGTACCAGAATGTTTATTGCAGCCCAATTCATAATTGCTAAGTCATGGAAGAAGCCCAAGTGCCCATCGACCCACAAATGGACTAGCAAATTGTGGTATATGTATATCATGGAATACTATGCAGCCTTAAAGAAAGATGGAGACTTTACCTCTTTCGTGTTTACATGGATGGAGCTGGAACATATTCTTCTTAGCAAAGTATCCCAGGAATGAAAGAAAAAGTATCCAATGTACTCAGCCCTAGTATGAAGCTAAATTATAGCTTTCACATGAAGGCTATAACCCAACTATAGCACAAGACTATGGGGAATGGGCCAAGGAAGGGGAAGGGAGGGGGGAGGTTTGGGTGGAGGGAGGGTAATGGGTGGGGCCACATCTATGGTGCATCTTAGAATGGGTACAGGTGATTGCACTAATGTACACAGCTATGATTTAACGATAAAAAAAAAATAAATTAAAAAAAAAAAAGGAAGAATGAATGTTCTACTAATATTTAAATATGTCACTCTATTGTCTTCTATTTTCCATTTTTTGTAATGCTGGTCACAGCCCATTAATTTTGCAACTGTAGATTGTAACTCACAGTTTAAAAAGCACTGATATAGTAGGATCTTAAAGAATCTGAGAGGATTGGCTCAGCGCCTATAACACAGAGGTTACAGTGCCAGCCACATGTACTGAGGCTGGTAGGTTCGAACCCGGCCTGGCCTGCTAAACAACAATGACAACTGCAACAACAAAAAAATAGCAGGGCATTGTGGAGTAGCCCAGCTACCCCAGATGCTGAGGCAAGAGAATCGCTTAAGCCCAAGAGTTTGAGGTTGCTGTGAGCTGTTATGCCAGGGCACTCTACCGAGGGTGACATAGTGAGACTCTGTCTCAAAAAAAAAAAAAAAAAAAAGAATTTGAAAGGATTCAGGGTGAGTTTGCTATCCCACACCAAATAAGATAAGGCAGATAGGGCTGAAAAAGACTTGAGATGGTGCTTGTGTGAGGGTAAGTTATTCCCAGGATTTTGCTAAAGAAACTTCAATGTTACCTACCTGCCGTAACTGAGATTCATCTCGAAGCTGCCTTCTGGCTTCATTGTACATTTCATCCAGCCCCTGCCGAGAATGTTTATATGTTTGAAGCTCAGTTTCCACATCTATTTTAGTAACCTTGGAAGAAAACATAAAATCTTTAATCACTACTGTTAATATAGCACAAAAATAGCTACTTTATGAAAAGTCCTTAAAAGTGTTAATTTCTAACACAGGACAGTGTTTGAAAGCAATCCGTGCTCACCTCCAGATGCTGCTGTGTTTTCATTAAAATCAATTTATTTTCACTTCGTAATTGATGATTTTCTTCTTGGAGTTTAATGATGTTATTCTTGGCTATTGCTAACTAAAAATAGGAAACAAGCAGGAAAAAAGATTTTAAATCTCTTTATACTTGCTTCACAGGTTGTGTTTGTGGCTATAAAAATAGAAAATAAAATCTTTAAATCAGTAAAATGTCCCTCACATCCAAAGAAACTTTCATAAGACAAATGTACTTATTAGGAGTTCCAGTAGCACAATCAGTTAGTGTGTGGTACCACTAATGTACTCCTTATTATTCCACAATAGCAATTAATAAAATTACACTCTTATTTCTATTTGTACTAGGTCCTACTATTTCCTTTTGTAGTAGAGTTATAAGCATATATAGCACTATATGCATACACAGCATTGTAAGCATAAGTAAGCATGCTTATTGTCTGATTTACAATATGATCTGAATAAAAAGAGTCTGAGTAAACTTTAAAAATTATGCATTAAACAATAAAGACTATGAAGACTTGTGTAGGATGGCACCTGTGGCTCAGTGAGTAGGGCACTGGCTCCATAGATCAAGGGTGGCAGGTTCCAACCCAGCCCTGGCCAAACTGCAACAAAAAATGGCCGGGTGGGCTCGGCGCCTGTGGCTCAAGTGGCTAAAGCGCCAGCCACATACACCTGAGCTGGCAGGTTCGAATCCAGCCCAGGCCCACCAAACAACAATGATGGCTGCAACCAAAAAATAGCCAGGCGCTGTGGTGGGCACATGTGGTCCCAGCTACTTGGGAGGCAAAGGCAGGAGACTCGCTTGAGCCCAGGAGTTGGAGCATGACAGCTTAAGACTCTGTCTCAAAAAAAAAAAAAAATAGCTGGGCATTGTGGTGGGTGCCTGTAGTCCCAGCTACTCAGGAGGCTGAGGCAAAAGAATCGCCTAATCCCAGGAGTTGGAGGTTGCTGTGAGCTGTGACGCTACAGCACTCTACTGAGGGTGATAAAGTGAGACTAGGTCTCTAAAAAAAAAAAGAGAGAGACTTGTGTAAATATAAAAACATGTATAAGGGAAGAAAGTTATGCTATCACTATGCTATAAATATAGACATTCAAGGCAAATGAACAGGCCATATTGTAAAATATGGACATGTAATAGGAACTTAAGTAACTATGACAAATACCAGACAGCTCTTGCCATCAGAGTTAAGTATGAACAACAAGGAGGCTTGGCTCTGAAGCCCAGCATGGAAAGGGGGATCCTGAGAAAGCAAAGTAGGGACCATTCCCTAATGATGGTTTGCAATTCACCAATTTCTGAACACTTTAGCAGGGATACAACTTGAACTTCACAGTGCTCCTATAGTCAAGAAGAGGCACAAATAAGTGCACAGCTCTGTGATGGTCCCACTTAGGCAACCAAACATCAAAATGAAGATGCATTCTTAACTGTAGTCATGCAAATTATCATACGTTCCCTGGTTCAGAAATATCAGGCTAGTGGGAGGAGGACGCTGTCCAATAAAAAATAAATAAATATAAGAAAAAGAAAAATCAGGCTAACTCTATAAGAAATAAGAATTTTAATTAACAGAAAACAGAGTTCATAGCGCTAATATAGAAGCCTAAATAATTCTGAAAACAGGAAATAATTCTGTGATATGATAGTTTTTAAAAAAAAAAACAAAAAAAACCCAACTACTCTACAAGTGTGTTAAAAACAGAGCTGAGATAAATTTCTGGTTATTCTTCGAATGAGCTCTGGGACCACCAGATCACCACTTTTACAATGCAAGAAACCAAGAGCACATGGGATCGTTACATGTGGGAAGGTAGAGAATGGGCAGATGTGATCACACAGGGATGCTTGTCAAAAAACTAATCTGACTAGGCAACAAGAAGGACAGTATTATTTTATTTAAAAAAAATGTTTTGTTTTTTTTTGAGACAGAGTCTTATTATGTCACCCTCGGTAGAGTGTTGTGGCATTACAGCTCACAGCAACCTCAAACTCCTGGGCTTAAGTGACTCCCTTGCCTCAGCCTCCCAGGTAGCTGGGACTACAGGGGCCCACTACAACGCCCAGCTATTTTTTTGTTGCTGTTGTCATTAGTGTTTTAGCTGGCCCTGGCAGGGTTCGAACCCGCCAGCCTGGGTGTGTATGTGGCTGGTGCCCTACTCACTGAGCTATGGGCACCGCCCAACAGTATTGTTTTAATAAGATTTTTTTTTTTTTTTTGAGACAGAGTCTCACTTTGTCACCCTGGGTAAAGTGCTGTGGTGTCATAGCTCACAGCAACCTCAAACTCTTGGGTTCAAGTGATCCTCGTGCCTTACCCTCCCAAGTAGCTGGGACTACAGGCACCTGCCACAATGCCCAGCTATTTTTAGAAACAGGTTCTTGCTCTTGCTGTTGCTCAGGCTGATCTCAAACTCCTAAGCATAAGCAATCCACCGCCTCCTGGCCTCTCAGAGTGCTAAGATTACAGGTGTGAGCCACCACACCCAGCCCAAGAATTTCTGACTATAGGTGATTCCACAAGGTAAATAAATCCAGATTTTAAAATGAGAATTATAGCTTATCCACAAAAGAGTTTGGGTTTCATTGCTGGGGCTCTTTTTTAGAACTTGAGTATCTCCGATATAGATTCACACAACTGAAAATTTGTCTAAGCATATGTGCTTTCTCTAGAACTTATATAATGAATTACAACTATATTACAAGTATTCCATCTAATGAGGAAAGTATGTATGTATGTGTATATAGATACTTAATTTATTCATACTTAAAATGGAAAGAGATCACAAACACTAGATCCATAAAATACGTCCATTACTGGGTGACAGTACCTCTTCAATCAGCTTAGTATTGGACTTTTCTAATGAATCAACTCTTGAATGGAGGCTGCTGACTGTGCTGCTGAAATTAATAAAGAAAAAACTTGTTCAAAATCACACAAACTAACAAAGGCAAGAAAAGATACATTAACCTAAACTCATTATATTGACAGACATGCACCAATGGTCCAGTCCAAATTTCTGAGGGTAGAAAATGTCACTAACTTAGATAACATAATTCAGCTAGGAGTATAATAAAAAGTACAGGGAAAGAATCAGTATTTCTTTTGAAATTCCATTTGATGCTACTCATTCTTTATTGTCTTTTTAGGGTTTTTCTTACATTTAACTGATAATTAAATGGAATGGAAATCCCACACAAAGATTACTAAATTTTATTTAAATTATATTTTAAAATATGTGTATATATATATTTTTTTTTCTTTTTTTTTTTTTGAGACAGAGTCTCAAGCTGTCGCCCTGGGTAGAGTGCCACAGCATCACACCTCATAGCAACCTCCAACTCTTGGGCTTAAGCCAGTGGTTCTCAACCTTCCTAATGCCATGGCCCTTTAATACAGTTCCTGTGGGGCACAACCCACAGGTTGAGAACAGCTGGCTTAGGCAACTCTCTTGCCTCAGCTTCCCAAGTAGCAGGGATTATAGGTGCCTGCCACAACGCCCGGCTATTTTGGGGTTGCAGTTGTCATTGTTGTTTTAGCTGGCTCAGGCTGGGTTCAAACCTACCAGCCTCGGTTTTTTTGGTAACCATTTTACCCAGCTAGCTAAAGGCATCGCCCTGTTTTTTTTTTTTTTTTTTTTTTTTTTTTAGACATAGAGTCTCAAGCTGTTGCCCTGGATAGAGTACTGTAGTGTCATAGCTCACAGCAACCTCCAACTCTTGGGTTCAAATGATCCTCTCGCCTCAGTTTTTGTTTTTTGTTTTTTCTATTTTTAGTAGAGACACGTCTTGCTTTTTGCTCAGGCTGGTCTCAAACTAGTGAGCTAAAGCAATCCACCTGCCTCAGCCTCCCAGAGTGTTAGGATTATAGGCGCAAGCCACCGTGCCCAGCCTTATTTACTTTCTTGTTGTTGTTTTTTTTTTTTTTTTTAGACAGACTCTGATTTTGTCTTCCCTGGTAGAGTGCCACAGCATCACAGCTCACAGTAACCTCAAACTCTTAGACTCAAGTGGTCCTCTTGTCTTAGCCTCCCTAGCAGCTGGGACTACAGGCACCAGCCATAACACCTGGCTAGTTTTTCTATTTTTTATTAGAGACAGAGTCTCACTTTCCTCAGGCTGGTCTCAAACTCCTGACCTCAGGTGATCCACCCACCCCAGCCTCCCAGAGTGCTAGGATTACAGGTGTAAGCCACCATGCCTGGATTTATATTTTGAATTATTTTTAAAAACATAAACTCTAAATATCCACTTTATAATTATGTGGCTTGATGAAGCATATAAACAATGGTCTTTAATTCAAACCCCATCTTGTTCCCCTTTCCATTTTTTATAATAACTTATAGAGACCTAGAAATTCACCCATGCTTTGAGAAATAGAAATATAAGATATCCATCATCAGATAGCTAGCATCAGGTACTTAGCAGCTAAATTCCCCATCTTTCAAAAAAACAGTCAAAAGTCAGGTTATAACACATGAACACACCTGCTTTTGCATTTTTGTTTAAATAAATCAAGATTAGGCATTATTCAGCCAGGCATGGTGGCTCACTCCTATAATTCTAGCACTCTAGGAGGCTGAGGCAGGTGGATCGCTTGAGCTCACAGGTTTGAGACCAGCCTGAGCAAGAGCAAGACCCTGTCTCTAAAAATAGGTGAGTGTTGTAGCAGGCACCTGCAGTCCCAGCTACTTGGGAAACTGAGACAAGAGAATTGCTTGAGCCCAAGAGTTTGTGGTTGCTGTGAGCTGTGACACCACAACACTCTACCAGGGGCAACAAAGTAAGACTGTCTCAAAAATAAAATAAAATAAAATAAAATAAAATAAAATAAAATAAAATAAAATAAAATAAAATAAAATAAAATAATTAAAAAAGCTGGGTGTTGTGGCAGGCACCTGTAGTCTCAGCTACTTGGGAGGCTGAGGCAAGAGAATCACTTAAGCCCAGGAGTTAAGAGGTTGCTGTGAGCTATGATGCCACAGCACTCTACCAAGAGCAATAAAGTAAGACTCTGTCTCTAAAAAAGAAAAAAACAAGAAAAACTAGACATTATTGTACATTAAGTCTGTTCTCTAAAGCCTACTTGATACTACTGTCTCAAACTTTCTCAAATAAAGTGTAATATGTTGTGTATAGTGTATTACTGGAGAATCAGCAATATATAACAAATTTTATACCAGCATTAGAAGTTTAACTGGTGAAACAAGAAAATGTTTTTCCAATCATATTAAAATCATTTTTTAAATATAATTGCTCTTAGGTAAACAGCTTGAACTTTTCACAAATAACACCTGATGTACTGATGGTGAGATAGACAAGTACAAGTCTGAGAGATGAAAGACCAAGGTCATGAATCCTGCTTTTCCACCTTCTAATTGTGTCACTTTCAAAATTATAACCTTTCTAAGATTCAGTGTCTTTTCTGTAAAGCTGTATAATAATATTTGCCTTATCTTTGTGCGAAAATCAATAATCACCAAAAAGGTACGGTAAAAACAATAAACCCTCAATAATTATTTTCTTTAAGTGAGGAATAATACAGGAATTTTTTTTCCTGCATCTGTTTCTATATTGTTGAAATATTCTAAATGTACAATAACTACTCTTTAGTAGAAAAAAAAGGGAACATTTTTAAAATATAAGGTATACATTACTTGGAAAGTACTCTGCCCTGAGTTAAAAAATTAAAAAAAAAAAAGTAATATAAGGTATACAAAATTAAGACACTAATATGACTATAACTGACTAATATACATGATTTAAAAGACTGAGAATGAGAAAACTATTTTGAACTGAACAGAATAGACAACAAGGTCTATGGCCAAACCACCCTGAACATACCCAATTTTATCTGGGAAACTAAGCAGGGTCTGGCCTGGTTAATAATTAGAGCAGAGAATAGACACTAAGATAAACTGTTGAGTGAAAATGCTAAAGCAGATAGCAGTGTAAAAACATGCTACTCTATATGCAAAAACAAGGGGAAGAGGAGGGAGGTACAACAATAGATATACATATTCCTGCTTATTAGCATAAAGTAGCTCTGGAAGCATACATAATTACTTAATATATTAATTACTTGTGAAGAGGGAAACTAGATAGATCAAGATCAGAAGGGGGCAGGGCATGGTGGTCACACCTGGAATCTCAGCACTCTAGGAGCCTGAGATGGGAGGATTCCTTGAGCTTAGGAGTTGGAGACCAGCCTCAGCATGAGTGAGACCCCCGTCTCTAAAAATAGCCATGCACTGTGGTAGGCACCTGTAGTCCCAGGTACTCAGGAGGCTGAGGCAAGAGGATCGCTTGAGCCCAAGGATTTGAGGTTGCTGTGAGCTATGATGATGCCATGGCACTCTACCCAGGGTGACAAAGTGAGACTCTGTCTCAAAATAAATAAATAAATAAATAAATAAATAAAGGAAAATGTTTAATTACATTTTCTGATTGTAATACATGTTTGATGAGTGAACTCAGAAAATATAGAAATGTATAAAGAGTAAAATAAAAATTATCCATAATCCTGGGCAGTGCCCACAGGTCAGTGGGTAGGGTGCTGGCCACATACACGGAGGTTGGCGGGTTGGAACCCGGTCCAGGCCTGCCAGAAAACAATGACAACTACAACAAAGAAAAAATTGCCAGGCATCATAGCGGGTGCCTGTGGTCCTAGTTACTTGGGAGGCTGGGGCAGGAGAATCGCTTGAGCCCAAGAGTTGGAGGTTGCTGTGAGCTATGACACCACAGCACTCTACCCAGGGTGACAGCTTGAGACTCTGTCTACCCCCCAAAAAAAAATTAATAATTATCCATAATCCCATTACCCAGAGATAGCCATTTTTACTAATCATTAATTTTTTTCTTTTTTTTTGGAGACAGTCTGACTCTGTTGCCCAAGTTATAGTGCCTGAGTGTCAGCCTTGCTCACAGCAACCTCAAACTCCTGGGCTCAAGCAATTCTTCTGCCTCAGCCTCCTAAGTAGCTGAGACTACAAGCATATGCCATGATGCCTGGCTAATTTTTTCTGTTTTTAGTAGAGATGGGGCCTCACTCTTCTTCTGGCTAATCTTGAACTCCTGAGCTCAAACAATCCTCCACCTCAGCCTCCCACAGTGCTAAGACTATAGGCATGAGCCATCATACCCAGCCTTAATTATCAAATTTAATTAGTAAGAACAGTCCATTCATTTCTAATTATGTAGCAAATATTATTCAATATACTTGTGCTGTCTAGCATGGTAGCCATGAGCCACAGGTGGCTATTAAGCACTTAAAATGTACCTAATCCAAATTCAAATGTGATATAAAGCTAAAATACACACGGGATTTTGAGAACCAGTACTAAAAATATCTTATTAATAATAACGTTTAAGGGCGGTGCCTCTAGCTCAGTGAGTAGGGTGCCGGCCCCATATACCTAGGGTAGCGGGTACAAACCCAGCCAACTGCAACAAAAAAATAGTCGGGCGTTGTGGCAGGTGCCTGTAGTCCCAGCTACATCATACTTCTATAATGACTGCACTATACTATTTTACATACAGATCTCAGAAACTCTTCTCAGATAGTTTTCACTGATGGCTTCAATGACCAGTTGACCTTGTAAGGAGAAAACTTCCACCATAGAAGATGACAGCCACATTTACACATGAAGCCCTTTAAAGTAGGAGAAATGGATTTTTAAAGCATCAAAATAACATAAACTTCCACCTTAAAAGAACAGTGATAATTTTAACCTTTTAATTAAATTCCATGAAGATTCTATTTTAAAAAACTGACTCATTTTCTGCTGAAAATTAATTATCCCCAATAATTCTCAGTATTCTTAATTTCTATGTTCTGTCTATCCCCTCAATCCCTCAAAGGTACTGAGAAGAATGGGATTAAGCTGAAATGAAGGGAAGAAAACGAAAATTTAAGACAAAATGTGCTAAATATCTAAAATACTTACTTCAGTTGTCTATTTAATTCTTCAACATAATTCTTTTGGTCTAATATGGCAGCGATTTGAACATTCCTATAAAGGAAGAAAAAAGTAGCTTTGTACTAGTTGAAAGGTACTTATCAGATTCAAAACAAATATTTAACTCATCTAAAATTGTTGTAAAACCATAATGGCAAAATAACATTATCTTCCTTTAAAAATGCATGTAAGCTCTCTACTGACTAACTATAACCTTTGTTGGATAAATTGCTTGCTAATAATAGACTTAACCATGCCATTAGTGTATTTTAAATTTAAGTTCAATTATATCTTGAAATAAACCACCACTTGTAAGCATGTGAATAATAAGCTTTCATCTCTTTTATCTCAAAACACATTTATTAAAATGGGTCTCAGTAATTACAGGTGTCACTGAAAGTCCTACTTTATATTGAAGCCTCTTTCTGCTAAGTGATTTTTCCCTAATTTGCTTTGTAAAGTTATGATGGAAGTGAAAATGAAACAAAGTAGAAAAGGGATAAGGAAGACAGAAAATCACATTGTAAACACACAGATGCATCCCAGACTGCTTTGTAAAGAGCTATCTTAAAAAAAAAAAAAAAAAAAAAAAAACATAGGAAATAACTTATGGAAATCATACCTTTCTTTATTTCCAATATCTTCTTCATTCTTTAAATACATAGAAAAGTCAATCACTCCAACCTGAAGTAAACAAAGTTATCTTTATTTAAAGGAGATAATACTGTATCAGAAGTACCTTTAATAAATTTCATTCTTAATTGTTCTTTAGTATTTGACAGCACTGTTTACAAATTAAAGTGATAACTGGATCAAGGGCGAAATGTGCAAACTGAAAATACCCTGCTTTGGTACTGATCACTTTTACTTACTTGTGAGTCTAAATCTTCTCCCTTCACGCACAGATTGGCATCTATCACATTCAGGCCAACCAGCAGCCCAACAATTACTGCTCCTTCTTCTTCCATCATTAGTGCATGATACTCATAGAACTCACTGTGAAAATTTTAAAAATAAAAAATTTAAATCACAAATTTATTTGAAAAACTAAATTTTAAAATCACTGTATCTTCCTAATCTTTAAATTTTTGATATTTAAATGTCCATATAGAAAAATTAAAAGAAAAATAGGAAAGGACATAAAAGAAGAAAAGGAATTTTTTTTTTTTTTTTTGCAGTTTTTGGCTAAGGCTGGGTTTGAACCTGCCACCTCCAGCATATGGGGCTGACGCCACAGGCACCAGCCATTTTTTTTTTTTTTTTTTTTTTTTTGGAGACAGATTCTCAATCTGTTGCTCTGGGTATAATGCTGGGACATCATTATAGCTCACAGCAACCTCAAACTCCTGACCTCAAGTGATCCTCTTGCCTCAGCCTCCTAAGTAGCTGGAACTACAGACACCCACCACAACTCTTTAGTAGAGATAGCATCTCACTCTTGCTGAGGTTGGTCTGAACTCCTGAGCTCAAGCAATCCATCCACCTCAACCTCCCAAAGTGCTAGGATTACAGGCGTGGAAAGGAATTTTGAGAGAGAAAAGAAAAGAAGCAGAGAGAGAGCAAAAGAAAAAGAAGCAACACCCAAGTTTGGAACATTTCTGACTCTCAGAAGGAGACAGTGACTATTGCTGATCTGTTTACAATACTTTTTATTAGAGTTGAATCTTCAAACTCAGGATTCACTAAGATCCTAGAGATAAAGACTAAGGTGGGAAGCAAATATATAACATTTCAAAGCCCAGGTTCATGTCAGTGCATTTGATAGGTGTATTATAAGTGCCTTTAATAGATAATCATCAATTAAAGATACTTATGGATATCCATATTTTTTTTAAAATGCCCAAATAAGAGACTTGTGAAAGAAACAAGATAGTCTACAAAGTCCTGATTCCAAAAAAAAAAAATTAAAAATTATCTGGGCATGTTAATCTTAGCTACATGGAATCTGAGGGGGTTAGGAAGATCTCATGAGCTCAGGAGTTTGAAGTTACAATGGGCTGTGATCGTGCCACTGCACTATACCCTGGGTGCGCATAGCAAGACCTTACATCTGAAAACAAACAAACAAACAAAAAAGTAAAACCTAAAACAGGACCAAATTCTCCACATCAGAGAGGCACTCTAACAAACAAGGTCAGATGGAGGGCTACCATGGGAGTACTCCTTTGTAAGACTGCCTACTGGGCCAAGTATGGTGGTTCCCACTCGTAATCCTAGGACTCTGGGAGGCCACAGTGGGAGGATCACTTAAGGTCAGGAGTTGGAGGCCAGCCTAAGCAAGCAAATAGAAAACTTAATCAGCCGTGGCTATATGTACCTATAGCCTGAGCTATTCAGGATGCTGACGCAGGAAGATTACACGAGCCCAGGAGTTGGAGGTTGCAATGAGTTCTAATGATGCCATTGCACTCTGGCTTGGGGCAAAAAGAGAGTGAGACTCTGTCTCCAAAAAAAAAAAGAAAGAAAGAAAAAGAAAACAACAACAACAAAACTGACTACTTTGTTCTGAGAGTAGTAACATTTAGCCTTTAATTTAACCTGTACTCAGAACCAGGTGTGGTGGCTTATGTCTGTAATCCCAATACCCTGGGAGACCTAAGTGGGAAGATCACTTGAGTCCAGAAGTTTGGCAGCATATCAGAACCTCATCCCTACAAAACATAAAAAAAAATTAGCCAGGCATGGTGACAACCACCCATGATCCCAGCTACTTTAAAGGCTGATCCAGGAAGATGGCTTGAGCCCAGAACTGAAGGGGGCAGTGAGCTATGATGGTATCACTGCACTCCAGTCTGGTCAACAGAGCAAGATTCTATCTCAAAAGAGATATACATATATGCCCACAATACAGTCAGAGCAGTATTGGACATTCAAGATCTAAAAAGAAAACTGTGGCATTATAGCCCCTAATTACTATCACAGCTCACAAGCAACCTCAAACTATTGGGCTTAAGTGATTCTCTTGCCTCAGCCTCCCAAGTAGTTGGGATTACAGGCACCTGCCAAATGCCTAGCTATTTAACACCACAAATTTTTATCCATAAAATTAACTGAAATTCAGAAAACTGAAACTCAGCCGGGAGTGGTGGCTAACACCTATAATCCTAGCACTCTGGGAGGCGGAAACAGGTGGATTGCTTCAGCTCACAAGTTTAAGATCAGCCTGAGCAAAAGCGAGACCCCATCTCTACTAAAAAATAGAAAAACTGAGACAAGAGAATCACTTAAGCCCAAGTTGGAGGTTACTGTGAGCTATGATGCCACAGCATTCTTGTCTAGGGCAACAGCTTGAGACTTTGTCTCCAAAAAAAATACAAATAAATAAAAGGCTCAGCACCCATACTCAGTGGGTAGGGTGCCAGCCACATACATCGAAGCAGGCAGGTTGAACCTGGCCAGGGCCCACTAAATAACTATAACTGCAACAATAAAATAGCGGGCGTTGTGATGGGTTCCTGTAGTCCCAGCTACTTGGGAAGCTAAGGCAAAAGAATCGCTTAAGCCCAAGAGTTTGAGGTTGCTGTGAGCTGTGACTCCGCACTCTACCAAGGGTGACATAGCAAGACTCTGTCTCAAAAAAAAAAAAAAAGGAAAAAAAAAAAAGGAAAGAAAAGAAGGCTGAGAGGGTGGCACCTGTGGCTCAGTGAGTAGGGCGCCAGCCCCATATACCAAGGGTAGCAGGTTCAAGCCCGGCCTCAGCCAAACTGCAATAAAAAAATAGCCGGGTGTTGTGGCAGGTGCCTGTAGTCCCAGCTGCTCGGGAGGCTGAGACAAGAGAATGGCATAAGCCCAAAAGCAGGAGGTTGCTGTGAGCAGGGTGACGTCATGGCACTCTACCGAGGGCAGTAAAGTGAGACTCTGTCTCTACAAAAAAAAAAAAAAAAAAAAAAAAAGAAGGCTGAGGCAAGAGAATCTCTTAAGCCCAGGAGTTTGAGGTTGCTGTGAGCTGTGACACCAGAGCACTCTACAGAGGTCGACAGCGTGAGGCTCTGTCTCAAAAAAAAGAAAAAGAAAAAAAATAACATTGGGCGGTACCTGTGGCTCAGTGGTTAGGGTCCCAGCCCTGTATATTGAGAGTGGCTGGTTCGAACCTGGCCCTGGCCAGCTAAAACAGCAATGACAACTGCAACAACAACAACAAAAAAGCCAGGCACTGTGATGAGCACCTGTAGTCCCAGCTACTCGGGAGGCTGACGCAAAAGAATTGCTTAAGCCCAAAAGTTTGAAGTTGCTGTGAGCTGTGATGCCATAGCACTCTACCGAGGGCATCAAAGTCAAACTGTCTAAAAAAAAAAACAAATAAAAAAATAAAATATGAACATAACTTAATAATACTAACCTCAAGAGATCCCTCTGAATAATTAAGCAACGAAGGTAGTCAGCCATTTTTTTTTGCATGAGGGCCAATCGAAGCCAGGCTCTCGCTCGACCCAGGGGTGTCCTGAAGAGAAGAACCAATTAGTCAGAATACAGCTCTATTCCAAAGGTCATGGACTGCATGTTCTTTCTCTGGTGAAATACACATTAACAAAGAAAAGAGGCATTTTATCATGATTTTCTTTTCATTTTTATAGTTTTAAGCCAAGAAGCCAAATCGTGGAAGCTAGCTAAATCTGCTCCTATAGGACACCTAGGTACCATCTTATGCCTTAGAACAGGGGTCCTCAAACTACTGCCTGTGGACCACATGTGGCCCACATGTGGCCCACCGAGGACATTTATCTGGCCCACAGGGTGGGTGTTTTTGCCATGGCTGCCTGTCCTGCTTAGCAGCCGACTTGCCCAGGCCCACTGGGTATTTTTGCCGCCCTGCCTGTCCCGCTTAGCAGCCGACTTGTCCGGACCGCAGTGCACATGTGTGGAATGTGTGCCAACTCTCCAACTCTGCTCCTTCTCTCTGTCTCTCCCCACTGGGTGTTTCTGCCATCCTGCTTAGCAGCCTACTCATCCTGGGCTGCAGTGTGCATGTGTGGAATGTGCCCCAAACTCTCCAACTCCCCTCCGACTCTCCAACTCCCCTCCTTCTGTCTGTCTCTCAACTCCTCCTCTCAGTCTCTGGTGTAATCGGAGGAGTCACCAGGTTGCCTGTGCAAAGCCTGCTGCTGCCTAAGGACCAAGGTAAGAACAAGTTAAGATTTTTTTTTTTTTGATGTTAGGAGGTCTATTTTTTTTTTTTTTTTTTTTGCAGTTTAGTAGGGCCTTTTTTTTGCGGTTAAGGGGGGCTTTTTTTTCCTGAAGTTAGGAGGTCTTTTTTTGCAGATAGGGGGCGCCTTTTTTTGAAGTTAGAAGAGCCTTTTTTTGAAGTTAGGAGAGCCTTTTTTTTTTTTAAGTTGGTTAGTTGCTTGGGGGTGGTTTCTAGGGGAGTTGCATCACAGTGATAATGCAAATAGCACTCAGTGCTAATGCAAATTGTCAGTGCTCAGAGGTAATGTAAACGTTCAGAGCTCAGAGGTAATGATAATTGTAAGCGCTCAGTGTTAATGCAAATTGTTAGTGCTCAGTATTAATGCAAATTGTCAGCAGTGTTAATTGCAAATGGTCAGTGGTCAGTGTTAATGCAAATGGTCAGTGCTCAGTGTTATCACAAATGGTCAGCGGTCAGTGTTAATGCAAATAGTCAGAGCTCAGTGTTATCACATGGGGGCCCCAAACTGGTAATCTGCCTAGGGCCCCATGGGAACTTAATCCAGCTCTGCAGACAGCTGAGGAGTAGCAAACCCTATTTAATTGACAGTACGTGCATTTATATTCTGATTGCTATTCAGTTGTGTATGATATTGTATGTTGTGTGCTGTGTAAGCCCCGGTTCACACTGTTGCGATCTCTGAGCAGTGCAAGTTCAGCTATAGCCATACTTGCACTGCTCAGAGATGGGTGAGAAGACCAATGCGATCAGATTCCACTGCAGGAAAAGGGAAGGCACATATGCCTCTTATCTTCCGAAAAAAGGAAGTCTTCTCACCCATGTGATCAGATTCCTGTGCGAGTTCACAGATTGCAGTGCGGTTCGCACAGGGTAGTGTAAACTGGAAAGGTGGTGGAGGAACCGGATCTGTTCCCGCACCGCACCAGTGTGAGCCTGAGGTAAAAGCAGAGTTCCACCATATGGGCACTGGCAAGGCTGAAATGATGTCGACTGGCAAGGCTGCATAGATGGACACTGATCAGACTGCATTGCTGGGCAGTACAGTCTATATGTCTCTCTGTGGGCAAAGTTATTGCTGGTATATTGTTTTTGGAGCGCTGTTTATATATATTGGTATTTTACTAATAGCAATTTGGAATCTCTAGGAAACAATGATATCAAGAAAGAGAAAAATTGACTCAGAGTATAGCATAGTCAAAGAACAGTGGACTTAGGATTACTTTTTCATGTAGTACAAGGAAAGAGCTGTATGTTTGATATGCCAGAATATAGTGTCTGTGTTCAAAGAATATGATTTGCGTCGACACCATCAAACTCAACATAAAGATAAATATGATTGTTTGGTCAGAGAAGTGAGAAAAGATAAAATATTAAAACTGAAATATACATTGACAACTCAGCAAAATACTTTTGTGAAGCAGAAACGGCTAAATACTTCATCACTGTGAGCAAGTTTTCAAGTTGCCAAGCTAATAG
>CAUYPK010084236.1:0-25713 GCA_963574355.1 Loris lydekkerianus
GAAAGGGCACACTTCTACACTGCTGGTGGGAATGCCCAGTAATACGTTCCTTCTGGAAGGATGTTTGGAGAATACTTAGAGACCTAAAAATAGACCTGCCATTCAATCCTATAATTCCTTTACTAGGTTTATACCCAGAAGACCAAAAGTCGCAATATAACAAAGACATCTGTACCAGAATGTTTATTGTAGCCCAATTTATAATTGCTAAGTCATGGAAGAAGCCCAAGTGCCCATCGAGCCACGAATGGACTACCAAATTGTGGTACATGTATACCCTAGAATATTATGCAGCCTTAAAGAAAGATGGAGACTTTATTTCCTTCATGTTTACATGGATGGAGCTAAAACATATTCGTAGAAAAGTATCTCAGGAATGAAAGAAAAAGTATCCAATGTACTCAACCCTACTATGAAGCTAAATTATAGCTTTCACATGAAGGCTATAACCCAACTATATAGCACAAGACTATGGGGAAAGGGCTAAGGAAGTGGTGGGGGGGGGGGGTTTGGTAGGGAGAGATGTGTGGGGCCACATCTATGGTGTATCTTAGAATGGGTACAGGTGATTGCACTAATGTACACAGCTATGATTTAACAATAAAAAAAAAAAGAAAGAAAGAGGGAACTAATAAAATCAAATAAAAACAGAAAAAAAGAAAAAGAAAAAATAATGTTTATATGTTATATTAATATATTTATGCTTTATGTATTACGTTTTAAAGAGCATACCAATAAGTTAAAGCGTTAAACACAAATATCAGAACTGCAAAATATGAAAAAGTGTAAGTAATTATTTTCCGGATCTTGTGATAAGGAGACCATTAACAAATGCAACTAGTGAAACATTATCATGAAGAAAAGGCAAAGAGAAAAATTTTAATTTGTTTGTAGAAAAATTTTAAACTACTCCACATAAATGAAAATTTACCATAAATAAAAATAAAAGAAAACAAAAATATTAAGACAAATACTTTCAGCAAAATATATGACATATAATGTTAATAACTTTAATATATGAACAGATCTTTAAAATCAATACCAAAAATGCTAGAGATTGAAAAATTGCAAAGGACATAAGCAAATAATTTATAAATTGAAGAATTAAAGAATACAAATTGCTAGCAATAATTTTAAAAAGTGTTTAATTTCATGAATTCTTGGATTTTTATCAGCTCTGGAACTTAAATACACTGACAATTTAAATTAAAATTTCAGTGTATTTAAAACCAAAGAAATCTATAAAGGGAAATGCAAAAGTAAAAATATTTTGTACACTGCTAAGTTAGCAACTGCCTAAAATTGACTCAAATATGTGAAGCATTGCGCATCTCCCATTTAACCCCTACATACTAAAGAATATTTTACATTTTCAAATGAAACTTCAGACCTCATTTCTGGTAAATTAAAATATGCCACTTTAGTCAGTCTCTCTGCCACCCCATTTTCCTTTCTTTTCTAACACAGCACGTGTGACTTTCTTCTTTTTTTTTTATTTCCTGGCTTATTTTTATTTTTATTTCTTTGCTTTGTTGTTGTTGTTGTTGTTATTGTTGTGACAAAGTCCCACCCAGTGCCCCGAGCAGAGTGCAGTGGCATCATAGCTCACTGCAACCTCAGACTCGGGCTGCAGAGATTCTGCTGCCTCAGCATCTGGAAGCCGCTGGGATTACAGGCGCCTGGCTGGGTTTTTCCATTTTTTTAGGAGTCAGCAGTTTTACACTCATTCAGGCAAATCTCAAACTCCTGAGCTCAAGCAATTCTCCCTCCTCAGGCTCCCATGGTTCTGGGATTACAGGCATGAGCCACCATGCCCAACACATGTGATTTGCATACCACTAATAATTTCCATGTCACAAATGTCAATCCAGACTAGCATGAACTAGGTAGGGGATGGAGCATTCCTGAGGAAAACTAGCAGAGATCCAGTTATGGGTCTTGACTCTCTCTTATTGGTGATAGGCAGGCCAGAGATGAGGTCTATCA
This sequence comes from Loris lydekkerianus, assembly GCA_963574355.1. Classification (NCBI taxonomy): domain Eukaryota; kingdom Metazoa; phylum Chordata; class Mammalia; order Primates; family Lorisidae; genus Loris; species Loris lydekkerianus. Next base: position 1,987 of record CAUYPK010084236.1, read on the forward strand.
CTTCTTCACATGTGAAACCGCTAGATCAGTGTTTCTCCCAGGGCCTCTACAATTCCTACATCCCACTTCAGCCTTTCAGAATCAGAAACCAGGACCCAGAAATGGACATTTTTTAACAAGCATCCCAAATGCTGCTTAGGTACTTTGAAGTCGAAAACCATTGTAATGGCAAACCACAAAATCCCTTCCAACACCAACTTCAAGTTTTCTAAAGGAAAAAATATGCATGCTTGTCTGAGAATGACCGCCCACCTCAACTCTCAAATTTGTGTACTCAGATCCATGTTGTATTTGAGGTGATACCCTGTAGGTTTGCTCTCCTGATTCCAGGCACCAAATTACACTTGTCAAAGCCATCAGTCTTCAAAAGTGTTTTCAGAAGACACATAAATTCAACCCCAAGTTTTTATGATTCAGACGTTTAATCACACCCTAAAGTGAATGAAATCCAATTTGAACGTAGATACCTCAACAGCTTCATGGCACTGAATTCACAGCATTCAGAAAACATGGGTTTCAACGTGAATCACCAGCCCCATGGAAAGTTCAGAGTGGAATACTCCCTCTCATTGGTCAACTTCAGGGTCTTCAGCTGCCAGGGAAAGACCCAGAGCTGTCAACATAACACTGTAGCCCAGGCAACCAGCCACACTACTGGGAACTTTTCAACACTTAAAAAAATAAAAGTTATAGAAACTTTCAGTTGCTCTTTAGATTATTTGGACAGCCCCTGGTTTATCACAACAATGATGTCTATGAGCTGGACTCTGCCTGTCAGTTTAGGGCCCCCTCTCCTCAGGAGCCCAGAAAGGTGTTGCTCTGTGGATGCTCCTAACTTGAACTGATTGCTGTAAGGAGTGTTTCCCCAGTGGTGCCTGGCTGGGGTAAGAGGAAATAGATACTATGTTTCCAAGATCTCAATGATCCATTGTTGAATGGCAGAAAATAGAATTGTCACTGATCCTCCAAACACCCAGATGTGCTCTCAGTGATACTCGGCATCCACTAAGGAAGACATCTGCATGATGGATTCTGAGCTTTCCAACCAGATGTTCTACCACAGTGGTGACTCAACTCAACCGAGTGCGGGTGGAGTTTGCAGTTATTACAGAGCTACCTGGGTGAGCTCCTCTTGCTGGGAATGTCTTTTCACATTAGCTTTTTCACCTTGGATAGGATAGCTCTGCCTGAAAGAACCTCAGAATTTGCAGAACTGCTTATTTCAACCTTCTTAGCGATACCTTGTGTCCTTCAAACATGTGTAGTCATTGTTTATCTAAGTAGAAGATAGACCAAATCCTTTCTTAGTTTTTTTCTTCAAGGAAGCTCCTGGAATCCACTCATTCTTAAAAAGTTATTTACCTGAAGTAAGAACCATGCTTACAAAGGAAGGAGACAGGACTCTCAAAATGTCTTGTATACTTTTTGAATCTAATGTGATGAACTGCAAATTTAATCCACTGAAGTGGTTTCATGCAAACGCTTCTCTCAAATTCCTTTTGTACAAAATCTTGATGCATAATGTATAGAGCCTGAAAATGGATTAAACTACATTTAGAGATGGCTTGAGTTGTTTTTTTGTTTTTTTAAGCATGCAGCAAAAAATGAGCAGGTTTTTCGTTGCTGCCTTTTTTAACCCTTCTTGCTCTCAGGCAATCACACATGGCTTGTGTCTTCTCAAAGCTGCCTTCCACACAATTTTTCTTATCTTTATTTTCTGTCAAAAAGCTTGAAATGTAGAAAATTTTAATTAGAAGTGTGAAGGGTGAATTAAACTCATTTTCTTCAGATTTCCCAACTTAAGAAGGCAAATAGAATGGTAAAACCTTCTGATTTATTCCTGGAAGATAATTCGGCAACCGAATAAGCAAATGAGTAGAATCTTACTGAATAAAATATTTCCTGTTACTCTACAATCTTAATTACCCTGAGGACTGTGGGCATAGATAGAATGCCAGTCTGTATGCTGGGGGAGGCGAGGGTGGTAAATGCTCTAAGGCCTATTTCTACAAGCAGGACCAGAAAGGTGAAAAGGGACGTGGCCAGGAGAACTGTCAACATCTCCAAAGGATTCGCAAGGACTTGGCAACACTCTTACCCTTACATCTCAGTGGGTCAATGTGTTTGCAGTGCTCATTATTTGCTTATTTTTACATATCATTTGAATACCAGTAAGTTGTAACTGAAAAGATGACAGATAGAATAAGGAGATTTGGACACACGCCTTAAGTCTGACCTTACACAGTGTTGTGACCTTCAACTTTCTCGCTCGTGCTGGTTTCAGGTTTACATTTCCTTGCCAACCTCCTCCATTTGCTACTTCTCTGAGTCCTGGAGCCACTGGGAGAGACAAATGAGAAAGGTGGGAAAGGACTTTGCAAAGCCTTCAGCTTCATCTATGCAGCTGGGTCTTCCTCTGGTTTGGTCAAATAACATTTTCCCCTGTGAAAATGGTGGCACTCTTGGCTCTTCCACATTATTCTTCATCCAGCCTTCCTGAAACCATGGGGGAAGTGAACAGTTGTCCCAGGGGAAATTTCCAACTGTGGCCCTGCTGACCACTTCTGGTGTCTCCATGTAAGAGTCCCTGTAACAAAAGCTCCCCAGCTGTTGCCCGTCACACTGAGATGTTACTTCAGATAGAGGCAGATGCCCACCTCTCCACCCCCCAGTGTTCCTCGCAGCCTTCTCTCCGAACCGCTCACCTTGACCCATCTTGCTCCTGACCTCCTGACCAGCCTTTTCACTCCTGTTCATCTCACCCCTCCAGCTTAATAATAGTGGTTCCAGTTATCTGGCTTGGGCCTTTTGATTCTCATCTCCATTTTATTTCAAATGATTCATTTAATCACATTCCCCTTACCCACAACCCATCACAGCACCTTCCACCCCAGCCCTGTGCAGGCAACATAGACAAAGAGAAAGTTTTATATGCAGATGTAGGAGTGAGACGTGCCTCCCAAAAAGACAGTGGAAGGGTTCGCACACTAGTGCCATTTTCTCTTCTGGAGCTACATACTTGGAAAAATTGGACAATTTCAAACTCTATGGAGCAGGTCCTTTGGGAAGAGGTGATATGGAGAGGAGAGGATTTCCTCCTCCTACTCACTTTTCTTTCCTACCTTACATCTCACCACACACCAGCATATGTCAGAACACAGAGGAACTATGACCTGTTCCTGCCTCTTGGTATAGATGTTGACTCAGCAGATGGAGTGTTGAATAGAAAATTCAAATTCATTCCCTATCATTTCACAATCATATAGACATTACCGACGTATTTTTACATTTCTACAATTTGCAGTAGGAGCAAGGAGTCATCTGGCTTGTTCACTGGAGTATTTCTAGAACCTAGCATGAGTACCTGGCACCCAGTAGGTGTTTAAAAAATATTGGCTGCCCAAAGGAATACATAAGAAGAAAAAAACAAGTAGTATTTGAAAGATTTCTTATTTTCTGATGCTGATAGAGAGTAGAGTTAATGATTTAGAGAACAAGTATCCAGCAGTACAGCTCACTAATACCTTTTTAAAACGTGTTGATGCTCATAAATCCAAAATAAACGGCCTGTAAAATCACTTAAGAAGAAATAATACCCATTTAATCAGGCTTCCAGAGGAAAGTCTGAAGGAAAAACTGAAAATTTCATGAAGAATTATTAAATCTCTTCGAATTTAATCACTGGTCCGTGACAGACACGCCGTGTGCCCCTCTGCCCACAGGGCTGTCCCAGCCCTTCCTTATGAAACTCCTAAATCACAGTGGCCTCCTGGAGCCAAAGAGAAAGGTTTTGGATCGGCTGAAAAGGGTAAGGCCTCTTACGGGTCTACCGAGGACACTTTTCCATATTCCACAGGGAGATCTTAAAGGGGGAGAAATTGAACACACCACCCACATACTAAACCCAGCACCTTCAAAGTCATCCACACAGTCTTAGCTTCATGTCAAAAGGGCTCATCCTCCAACAAATAAAATTCAAAACACTGTGAAATGCCAGCCTGTGCCTCTGCTTTATAATCCTGTTGAAGTTTCAGGAATTCAACAATGTTCTGGTACCTTCCGTTCTATCCTGGATTTTGCCTCTTAGTCGGCTAATGAGAGTTACTTTACCTTTCCTGGAGTTTGATTAAGGTCCTGAGGGTGGTAGTAAAATGGATCCATGTTTTTATTGCAAACTCAATTAGCAGAAGTTGGAATTGCTGTCTTCAACAAAGTTAAATAAATTGTTAATGAGAAATTTACCTTCACTTGATTCGCTAGTTGCCTTATTAGCTTGGAGTCAACACTATTAAAGAAGAAGATGTTTATTAAAGCTTAAGGTGTTTGCTGGATTGAATGTTAAAAGGAAGATGGCAGGAGAGTGTCGCTGCCTGCCTGCTTCCAAAACCCAGAGGGGCTTCCATGATCTATCCAAAAAGAACAAATTGGAGCTCTCCTTTGGGTTTCCTCATCAGGGAAACAGCAGTTTACCTGGGTAGTAGCATTGAAAGCTTCTCTTTTACCTGTTGTCACGAGGCTGTTTTCTAAGACAAATGGACACTAGCAAGAAGAAAGACTACTCAGTGGTGGGTGAGTCTGAACAGGGCACAGGAACACTCTCCCTTCTCTGCTAAGAACACCCACTGGAAATGTCAAGGACTTGGGAGAAGGAGGCTATCTACTCAAGGTTTTCCTTCAGACCTCAAAACCATTCAATAATGTCTCCCTGATGTAGCATTCCCAAACTGCCTCATCTTAATAACCAGTACCAGCTCTGGGCAGAGCTATCTGCTCAGTCAAGATGGTTTTCAGCCCCTTCTCCACTTATGTCTCTCTCAACCGTGGTCCCCAGGCGCCTCCCCCCCCCCCCCCCCCCCGTGTGGAGCCCCTGTACTAGAATCTGTGGACTGCTTCCCTCAACTCCATCCCAGGCTCCTCATAGCTACTGCATGGCTCTCTGGAGTCGAAAAAGCCGAAGGCCTCACTTCCCAGAGTTCCCCGCAGCTCAGGTTCCACATGAAACCTCACTACGGCCAGACAAGCCATCCTGAGACTTAGAAGGTAGAAGCAGCTACGGAGGTGGAGGCTGCACCTGACATCTTCTGCTAACCAGGAGCCAAGTGGGAACTACAACATAGGCCCCGGAGCCAGACCCTCACCCTGTGGCTATTGAGAGGCTAGTCAGGGCATCGATTTTGTTGGTACAGGCTGATATCAACACGTTTCAGGGTTTGTTTTATGACACTGATGTGTAAGCTAGGTTTTTTGATCCTTTATAGAGAGAGCCAGACATGACACTAGTGCTCACACGAAACGTTCTCATTATAACTGAGGCAAGTGCTACAAGGAAAATCATAGACCCCTGTCTAAAGGGGCAGGGGAAGTTGGCATAAATTGGTCTGAGGGCTCATAGAAGCATTCCTAGAACACAATCCATTCTGTGAGTGTGCTGGGGGCCAAGCATGAATTTCCCCCAGGGAAGGCACAGCATAAACAAAGGCCTTGAGTTGGAAGGACCTTTGGCCAATAATAACATACATATTATTCCTATTTTGCACATGAAGTACTCAAGATTTAGAAAGATTAGGTTATGCACAAAATATGAACCCAAAGATGTTAATCTAATATATGTTCCATCCTCCCCCAAAGGTAGAAGCAAAGATACATAGTAGCCTATAGAAATAGTCATCAGGAGGCCCTCTCATGTCCCTCAAGGCCACCACTCCTCATGAAGGACCTGAGAACAGATTTTCATTTGCTCACTCCACCAGGCTCCAGACTAAATTAAATTAAAAGCCTGCTATTTCAGATGGAAAAGTCCTAGGTGCTTTTTGGGAATGAAACCGTCTTCCCTCCTCCCCAGGGCCTTTCATACCATTATGGCGCAGTCCCAAGCTATCAATGATAGCGGAAAAATGGAGCTTTGCGGTGGAGGAACGAGGCTATTCAAACTGCTCCTGATTTCTATAAAAGAGAGATCTTTTGATCTTTGAAACAGCCATAGGGCAGTTTGATCTTCCTCAAACTCATTTATTTTAGATTCTTGCAAATTTCTTTTCTGTAGGTTTACTTCCTTAGAAAACTCAATATTCAATTGAACAGTGACTTTTATACATTGTAATGCAATATTGAATAGCTGAAGCCTAATAAATGCCATCCCGGCTATATAGGATATTTAAAAAATCATAAAAGGGCTGATTGAGCCCGATCCAGGCAAAGATGACAAAGCGAATTCAATGCTTCTTTTGAAAATGAGTCATGGTCAGAAATACTCACTTTGACCAAAAGCATTTCTTTGAATGCCAGAGATAAATTTGCTCACTTTCATTTTCTGCCTGGGTTTCAGATCAGCCCTGCAGAACTGAGCAAAATCAACTCTGAGAGACCCTGGCAGCTGTTCCAGATGTAAATGTGAACAGGATAGTTGGGTCTATTTCATTCAGTGTATTATTTTCAAATTAGGCAGATGATATTCAGAGATGAATTGATCACACTTTGTATATTTTTTTAGGGAAGAGTAAATTAATGCCAATCTCGTCTACATGAACATACCTCAGGACCATCCTTTTTTTATAACTTAGGAAAAAGATGTTTCATTGTCATGAGCCTTCAAATTACTGGCAAAGGGAGAAACTGGCATATGTTCCCAGTCATGGGGGGCTCTGGGGAAGACAGGCACAACATACTCAATCGATTAGCCAAAAGAAACAGCCTTTGATGTTAAGGAACCTTTCCAAATTTCATTTAAGACTCAAACAATCTGTGGGAAATCATATTTCTCTATTGGAACTTCTGTCCCACACCTCTGAGTGCAGCTGGGCTGGAGGAACTTTTGTTTTAGTGATTTGTGGCTGGATCATTCAGATTGAGAATGCATTCCTGGCTTGGCCTTTCCAATGTTACGCTCTTTAAGAAGATGAATAACTTTGTTCTCCATGTTCTTCTTGACACATGCACTTTTTCCCTCTTGGGTATGTTTTGGGAAAATGCAGATTAGCTTTGCCAAACAGACAGGTGTTTTATAGCAAAACTCCCCCGGTGTGACCTACTGAGAAGGCTTAATTTTATAATGTGTTACAGGAATACTCAGTGTTTCACACAGTGCCTGTACCCACTTAAGGCTAGACTGGAATTGGGAAAGGGACCAGGCAAGGAAGAGCAGGATGCCCCCTAGAAGAGGAAGGGTAACTACTTGGAAGAAGATGGTGAAGGAGTCCATGATACATGGAAGATTTAGGTCTCACTCTGGTGATCCTCCTTAAGGCTTAATGCCCTACCTGCAATCACACACTTTCCTTACGGAGTCAAAATTCCAAGAACATTCTTTGGGAAGCAGTGACAAAGGTGGCTCTAGTATCTCAGAAGCTTTTGATTAAAAAGTCATCCTTTTCAGGTGATGCAACTCATCTGCAAGTCATCAGAAGCAACTCCCACAAAAGAAAGTCTTCCTTAAGGGTGGGTCAATTATCCACAGCTCAGAAAATAACAGTTGATGATTAATGTCCACAAAGAAACTCTAAATAGAAGATTCCAAACAACTCAAGGATAAAAGTCTGAGCTTGGAAGAAATGCCCACACCTGTTTCCAGGACCATTAGCTTTCCCCCAGGCATTTAGGGAAAGGAACTGTGTTTTCTTTAGAAGCAAATGGAGGTTTCCTTTTCTTCCTTTCAAGTACATTTTAAAAACAAACACATAAACAAAAACACTACCTGGATTCCTAGATACTCACAAAGCTATCGTTCAGAGGCTTCTTACACTCCCAGGCATAAAACAGAAGGGAACATGTTCTGAGAGAAGCATAAGATACACAAACACTAACGTCATTCAAGGCATGGCAAGAAAATCCAGAGACAAAACTGCATGGACACACATCTTAGAACAAGCGTGTGCCCTGCTTCCAGGCTGACATGGGTTTGAACAGCACTGTGTGACAAGACCCCCTCTGTCATTCAGTTACTGCCTCTTGTCTCCTTTTATTCACCCTGCTGTTTTCCAGTTGTAATTTTATCAGGAGATTGAAGCAAGCTGTAGGTTTCTTATGGAAAGGCACTCTCAGACACTCACCCACGAATAGTCTGGGCAAAGTTTTCAATATTAGGAAGAAAATTTTGGGAATTGAAAAAGAAATGCCACAGAGAGGCTGCCCACCTAATTAGGGTGGCAGAAAAACATTATGGGGCAGGATCCTTAATACCAGGAGAAAAATGGAAGAGCCTGGCTGCAGGTGAGTGGGGCCCACTCTCCCTGCAGCGTTTCTCCCACTCCGCTGCGATCTCTTGAAAGACGCACCATCTGACAATTGCTCTGGCAAGAGTGTGTCACCGAGTAGAATGGGTCTATAGGCACAGCTGTTTGCTGTACTCATGAATTCTGTGATAAAGGCAAGAAAAATCCTCCAATGCAGAAGTCAACACTATTTTCAGTGACTGCAATCCTTAAATATTCAAAGATCTTCCAGGGAAGCCAGGGAAAAAGCAGCTATAAAATTCCAAAGCAAAAATATTAATTTGTTAAGCATCCTTGTAAATGCAGCAATGGGGTTCAGTTTGCAGAAAATGTTCACTCATAATAAACCAAAAGCTAATATTTTCTCCCCTCAAATGTCCCCCAAACTTACTATCAGTAAAATTCTATCAAAACAAGCAAACAAAAATACATTCTTTCTTTAATTTCTATTTCAATGCCAAACACAGCTCTAGAAATGGCAATGTCGTCTAGTTTAACCTTTCTATGAACATGCATAGTTGAACGTCAGTGAACTGTAGTGTTTGGAGGATGCTGTTTAATTGCATTTTCAGGTTAGCGAGGGGCTAGGCAAACATTTTTCTTTTTTGGTTCTGATAGGAATCAGTATAAGATATTGATGGCATAAAGATGACCATGCCCTAGAGAACCAAAAATGTAGGTCCATAGGTATTTTCTTGGGAAGCCATATGCAAAATAAATACTAACTAAGGAAAAAAAACACTTACCTTGCTATCAGCTGGGCTTGTTCCTAGGCACTTAGGAAGAGCTCTAACGGTAATCTGGAGCCCACGTCTCAGCTCAGAACGTGTGAGTCCTGTGCCTACACAGGCGCCTAAACCCAAATCTTATTATTAAGACATCTCAGGACAAAAGAGCAGAGGAAAGAACAGTCATTCACAATGAGAAGAGAGTACGAAATAACCTTGTTTAATGTCCCACATGGAAGGGAACTCTACAGTTTTCCCAGTTCAGCCTCATGAAAAGAGAAGCAGATTTTACCTCTTAATTATAAATATGGTCCACCGCAAAACATGACTGCTTCATGGATGATTGCAGGCCTTTTGTTTGTTGAAACTTTGCTCTATACAGATGATAATTTCCATGCCATTTCTCCATGTCTTTATCAAGTTCATGGAGTGTAACACCACCACCTTCACTATCATCGCCATCAGTATAAACAAGTATTTCTAGAGGGGTTCAGGACGATATAGATTAGCATACCTATGCCTGCTGCAGGGAAATGCGAAAAGGACAGTTCAGAGATAAGATCTAAACATCCAACATCCTCCTAAAAACGTTTTAAAGTTCTTAGAAGACAAGCAAAATTAATTTAATACTGTAGTAAAGTTACCTTTTAGAATTAGCACATTGCCCTTTTGTTTAAATGATGATAGCCAAAAACATTTTCATATATTTCATGGATAATGGAGGCATTTATATAAACAATGCATATGGGAACATATATTCATTTAAAACTGTCATTTTATATTTTTTGCAATTTAATAGTAGTAAGATCCTTACCTCATTATCTTAAAATTTTTCAGTTTGCACCTTGAATTTGGTGACAATGAAAGTTCATCTCTGAGATATTTGAAGCTGTGGCCTTGTTCACAAATACAGCTCTCAAACACAACACTGTCTGAAGAGGGATGTATTATCCATTATGTAATCACACACTCAATGACCCTGATCCCAGGAATATATTTTGACAGAAAGTGAGGACTGAATTTCTATTAATGGAACTTATGGCTTCTAGCTTTAATGACTAATATACCTTCCTTGAATCAGGTATAGAAATCAATTAATGAGTTTATTGATGATGATAAGCAGTGACCATAAAGAGCTTTGCTGTTCATTCATGGAAGGCTTCTGGGAGAGAAGAGTGTTTCCATCTTTCAGTTCATGGGACAAAAAGGCCCATGCATGATGTCACCACAGCACTTAGAGACCAAAACAACCAGTACCCACCAACCACGTAAACAAAATAGCCTACAACTTGTTTTAATTCCCCAGACCCTTATGAGGGCAGAAATTTGTCTCCAGAGAAAGTTTGAAGACCTTGTATGCCCAGATCTAGACGCAAGGCTCAGTTCTGAGGCTCTGACTCTATAGGCTCAAGAGCTTGGCTTGTGTTATACAGAGATTCCAGGCCTCCTTCTGAGATCCCAGTGAATTCAGCCTCCCACAATTTTACCCGAGAGACCAACAGGTAGGGTGTGGGAACTCAGAGGATGGCTCTGTGTAAAAGCATCGCTATTGTCAGAAAAACAGTCCCAAGCATGTACTTGGCTCAAATATGACCTGGACACATCTAGTGAGTCTATCACGTGGGCTTGGGAAAAATAAGTCAAATATGTGCTCACTTACTGTGTCTACCATTAACCATCCAAGACAACTTGCATGGATGCAAAACGTGGATGAAAAAGAACATGCATAAGGAAAAGCCACCAAAAAAAGCATTCCTGTCAATAATAAAAATTACATGGCATTTTGTTTCTCACTGAATTAGTCAGAACTCTATCAGTTGTTGGTGACTGACAGAAATGCAACTCAAGCTGGTTGCCCACAAAAAGAATCTATCAGCTCATAAACATGGAGATTGAAGGGGTGCTGTGCCTCAGGTACTGCTGGATCTAGGCGCTCAGATGGTGTCTACATCCTGCCTCCACACTGCCACACGTGGCTCTGGTTGTCCTCTGAGGCTTCACTAACCTCTTCGTAAGTTCCCAAAGAATCTGCAGTTCCAGGCTTATTTGTGTTGCTTTCAGTCTTCAAAGGAAAGAAGACCCTCTCTCCTAGAAGTTCCAGCAGAAGTTCCAGGGTTACCCTTATGAGCCCAGTTTGGGCTGTGTGACCATCTGGAGGCTTTTCACTGACCCCAGAGGTGGCACATGCTTACTAGACCTATTCCCGGTTGAGAGACAGGGGCAGCCCCACCTGATCAAAAGTGGGAAATGGGACAGTTCCCTAAAGGAAAATAAGGAAAAATGATGAAATGATCCCAAAGTAAGGGAAAAGAGTGTTTGGTAGACAAAAAGTAGCTAGCCACTTCAGCCATCAACACTCAGATGGTGTTTTATAGATTAGGCTTGGAAATGCCTTGGCGTCCTCTTCCGCATTCGTTTTTGAGTTCAAAGACCCAGGCCTGCATCAGTGAGAAGACTCAAGATGTGCACCCTTCATTTACTCTGCAACTATTGAGCACCTCCCCAGAGCTAGGTACCAGGGAGTGCAATGGCAATCAAATGTATACAGTATTTTGAGAGATGGGAGGCAGGTGACAGAACATCTGGTGTTTATCAAGTGTCCATTCAATGACAGACATAATACTGTGATCAAATTGTTTGCATATTTTTAAAGGTATTTCAGAGCACAGAGAAAGAAATCCTAGGCTCAATGTGAGGAAGCAGGGAGTGAGTTTGGAAGAAAATGACATTGCAGTGAAGGTATAAAAAATGGGCAGGAGGCTGAGTGTAGTGGCTCATGCCTATAATCCTAGCACTCTGGGAGGCCAACACGGGTGGATTGCTTGAGCTCACAAATTCAAGACAAGCCTGAGCAAAAGCAAGACCCTGTTGCTACTAAAAATAAAAAAAAAAAAAAACTGAGGCAAGAGAATTGCTTGAGCCCAAGAGTTGGAGGTTGCTGTGAGCTTTGATGCCCCAGCAATCTACAAGGCAACAGCTTGAGACTCCATTTCCAAAAAAAAAAGCCACGAATTTAGCTAGTCAAAGGGAGAAGTTAGGCAGTTCAAGCACAGAAAGCAGCACAAGCAATGCCCTCAAATCAGGAACCAGTATAGTATTTCAGAGGAGCAGAAAGGCTTGTCTAAAACCTAATGGTCTATTAATACAAATATTCTCAAGAGCAAAAACTGTTCTTATGCAACTTGCTATGTAAGCTTAACAGGTTACTTGATTCCTCCGGGTCTCCTTCACAATGTTGTTATAAGGATCAAATGTAATAACACATGTGAAATACTTAGTAAATTTAAAGTCATCTACAACCGTAAGGCACATGTTGAGAACTGAAAGTACATAGATTCATAAAATCCTGAGTGATTAAGGAAGATGACTGTCTCTGCAGAAGTGGGCCTCTCAAGGGAAACGTACTGGCTTCCTGATGTCTGTCTGGCCCCCAGAGCCTTCTTATCCTCTCTGGGAGGGCTTAAAGACAGTGGTTGTGCGTTCTTTGCATCAGCTATGAGAAATTTAATAAGAGGGGGTGGGCAGTGTGTAAAAGAGTGCTCTCTAGGAAAACAATGGGAGTGTTCAAAGAATGTGTACAACACTCTGTTATAAAAGCATCCTTGGCAGGAGAGAGGGATCTTGAGATTTTGAAAGGAAAGGAAGAAAAAGTTTGCATGCTAATGTTCTAAGAATATAATCTTAAAAAAAAAAAAAAAAAAAAAAAAGACATGTTTGGAAGATACCTGACAGGAACAAACACATACAAGGCATGAAATGAAAATGGAAGATTACAAATGATCAATCTATGAGATATAGTAGAAATCGTTGGGGTGGGGTGGGGGTGGGGAGCTCACACTCTGAAAATAACCAACATAAGGTATGTTTAAATTATAACCCAGCCCAGAGAGTCATGAATAAGCAGTTTGTCTTGGAGAAATCTGGAATTATAAACAAAAGGATACAAAGCATTGTCCAAGGTAAATATTGACATAACTGAAGAGGAACTAGAAAAACTTTTAATGAAGCCAAAAATATTGCATCTGGGGAAGATGTTTCACATTCTTATGATAAACACTCAGGAAGAAGAAGACTGAAGGATGAGAGGTAAGAACAGTGCCCATTAGGTTGAGAAATGGACTTAGAACAAAGACCTTCTCGAATTTCAAACAGTAATACTATAAAAACATGAATATTAATTTTTAAGACCATGTTATTTCTTAAAATAAAAAGCAATTCTCTCTGCCAAACACCTATTCGCCCACAAATACGAGGGGATTAGTGCTCATATCCTGAAACAGCTATCCGGTTTATACTGTGGCCAATGCACGGTGGTGTCTTCCTCCACTCCCAGCTGCCCAGAAGTGAAGTGGTGTGGGAACCCCCTCACGCTAGCCAGCCAGGGCTTCAGGAGGCCTCCTCTCCTTGCCCTGCAATGGCAAGACTCCTTATTTGCCCCGACCAGCCCCACCTCCATCAAGGACAGCTAGGGAAGGACTTTGCTAATTCCCCTGGCTTCCCACCCTGCGCCCTCCCAGAATGATGCTCAGGTGGGATAACCTGAAACGTAGAATCAACACAAGCCCATTATTGCTGCCAGTAAGGATCTTGTCGGCAGAAAAGTGCCATGGCAACCAGTTCTTCAAAGCGTTTTTTAAAACTACAAGTTGAATTTCATCTGGAAACATCCCAATTACCCAATTAAACTAAGCTACAAAGTCTTTTTAGAATAAAGCTCAGATTGTGGGTGAATAGCTCAAACCCAAACCACTGCTTTCTGATACCCAGAAAATACGAACTTGTTGGTACTGTCTTTTGGGAGAAAGACGTTTTTCTATTAGCAGGAGGAACGAAGCCCGTCTGCATTTGCCCAAAGTCTCGGTGCTAAAGTGACATATGACTGTATCCCATGGGGAGCCCTGAGATCCTGGTTTTACTTTTCCCACTTAACAGATGGGTAAACTAAGGAGCTCTAAATAGAGTCATCCCAGGGGAGACACAGAAACAGGTCAGGGTGGGGCAAATGTGGATTTCTCTTGTCCTGTGCCTGCCGTGTGTAACTCCAAGGAGTTGGGGAAGTCGGGCTCCAAACAGTGTAAGTTTCACCTCTCACATGCCTCATCCCTCCCAACCCTCTAGACCTGGTGTGCCACGAGAGGATCTTAGGTGTGCTGTGAACAGTTTTAAAGAGTATGAATTAAATTATTTTTGAAATAAGTTCAAAGCACGGTTATGTATAGTCTTTTTTTATTCTTTTTTTTTTTTTTGATCAATGTAATTTAAGTGTGCTGTGGAAGTTTAACTATAAGTTCAAGGGTGCTGTGAGATAAAAAGGTTGAAAACACTGCTGTAGACCCCTTGCCAATCGTGGAGGTCAGACTTTGAGCGTTCACCATTCAGGCAGTTGTATTCTGCCGCAGGGCGAGTCCATGACAGCACTGGGAAGACCACGGCTGTGCTGAAAAATCAAAGCCTCATTGTTTCTTAAGGGCTGAATTCTGTCCCTCACCCCAAATTCATAAGCTGAAGCCCTAACTGACAGTACTTCAGAATATGACTGTATTTGAAGACAGGTCCTTTGAAGAAGATATTAAGGTAAAATGCTGTCACATGGGTGGCCTCTTAGCCAATAGGGCTCGTCTATGCCCTTAAAGAGATTAGGACACAGAGAACACACCATCCACGGGACAGCCGTGTGAGAACACAGTGAGAAGACGCCACCTGCAAGCCCAGGAGAGAGGCCTCAGAAGAAACCAGTGCTGCCCACACCTTCACCTTGGACTTCCAGCCTCTAGAACGGTAAGGATGAATGTCTGTGATTTGAGCACCAAGTCTGTGGTGCTCACCTTGTTTATGGTGGGCCTAGCAGACTAACGCACTGCCTTAGCATGGCAGCCAAGGTCTCCTCAACATCATGGATTAATAGACGTGTCCACTGCACCATCCCTCAGCACAAGGCTGGAACTTTCAACAGTATTTCCTCAGATGTTCTCCTTCAACCTAAAATTAACGTATCTATATTTGCTCCCCACAAAAGTCTTCCTAATGCCTCCAGGCCCATCCAGCATAGTGAGTTTATGGCACATTCCCCAATCCCTTGCAGGTGTACCCCTAAGACTTGAGTGACAACTTGCCATGTGGCGGGCTGTATAGGAGCATTTCCTGTGCTTGGCCTCACTGCTTAACCCACTTCATAGACAAGGAAACTGAAACACAAAGAGGAACCTCATTGCACGCACCATACAGTTAGTAGGTGCAACCCCCTCCACCCCCCACAGAGCACCTGCAATCCCTCTCGAGGCTGATGCCTGCTCTGTGATCCCCCTGTACTTAGAACCTCCAGAGGAGCACGTTTATTTCACTGTGCTTTCTTTAAAAGTTGAGAGGCAGTAAGTTGTGCCTCAGCTTCCTCATCTGCAAAATGGGGATAATCTTGGGTTATATACCATACTTTTGTATTATAAAGACTACATGGGCTACTCCATTAGAACACACTTGGAATCAGGCCTTGCACATAGCAAGTTCTTGAGGGAAGTTAGATCAATGAGAGATTACTGGCCCTCAAACAAGAATCTCAGCTTCCCTGTGCAGGTTATCTTGGTGTCCCCAAACCTGGGAGCCTAATGGAGTGCCCTATACAACTTGGGTCTATCAGTATACTAATGGAATGTGTTATTTTTCACAGATACCACATGCTGACCATCCTCTTCCCACCACGGTTAAAATAAAACCAAAATCTGCCCTAACCTACCAAGGCACTCTCTGCCCTGGCATCTTTCTACCTGTGCCAGCTCCTTTCTTCCTTTCTCCCTCTCCCTCCATCCACTCCCACCACTCTGTGACCACCTTACTTTTAAACATGCCAACCACATTCCTGTCTCAGAGGTTTTGCTATAACCTCTCCCTTACTCTGCTGTAGTTTTCTTGGTACTTGAAGTTTCATATGTGTCTATCTATGAATATATTTTCTGTCACCCCCATTAGAATGAGAGTTTCATGAAGTCAGGGGCTTCATTTGATTTACTACCGTATTCCCCATGTCCAGAATAGTGAACGGCACACAGCAGACACTTAGGAAGTATTTATTCATGGCTGAATGAATAAATGAACAAACAATTGAATCTCCAAACCCAACAGCATTGCTGAAAGGCAGGTTTTACATGCCCATTTTAACAGAGAAGAAAACCAACGCAACGCCCAGCAATATTAAGTAATTTTCCCATAGGTGCACAATTAGTAAGGGACAGAGCTCAGGTATCATCCATGTCTCTCCCATTCTAAAATGTTTTCCACAACACCAGGGTCTCCTAATCATACTGCATTTGTGTGCTACTTTCTAGAGTTTTGCCACCTTCCACATAACATCAGAACTAATATTTACCTAACTTTTATGTCATTTATATATTATGCAAATAGGTATATACAGTAGATGTACCTTTAAGTATAATTATATATACCTTTAAGTCATTTGAATATTATGCAAATAATTTTATTTTGAAAGAAAAGCAATAATTTCCATGGAATAAATCACACCGAAATAGATATGTATTCATTATAATTCAAAATATTCATCAGTATATTTTGAAGCACGGATGTGGCTCCTGCATCAGAAAACACTGATCCTGTGCCTGATTCCTTACACCCGGGACAGGCCCTGACTGCAGCCAACCCCAGAGCCCTCTGCATGCTCCTGTACCCTCCTCTCCACTGGCCTTGGCCAGGCAAAAAAAAGAAGGCTCACAAGTCCTTCTCCTCTTTCATGGGACATTTCCCATTGAGGCAAGGCCAGAAAGAGGTTTTGGATGCCTTTAAAGCCCCTGCACACACACACACACACACACACACACACACACACACACACACCCGGCATCAGGAGCACGTGTGAGCCCGTGAACACGAGAACTGCCCAACTGAAAGCAAAAGCAACATGCAGGAGACAGAAATTAATTGAAAACTTGAGGCTGTCAAACCACACTGAGGAAAATCTCTCCCTGAGTTAAAGATCAGGAGCATAATCAAGGAAAGTGGCTTTTATAAAAGCTTGATTGGTTGATCGAACTCTCCAGTCATCCCAAAAATAATTGCCTGGAAGAAAGCACGGAGTGACCCGTCTGCCTGGAGAGGAGCAGCCGGCACCGACAACGGAAGGTGCCCCCGCCCGACTCCCCCCACCACCCAGGCGATGATGAACTGAATCTGTTTAAGGAGGCATGTTGCCTCATTATTTTCTGCTCCGACGTACGTGCATATTCCTTGTGGATGTTAACTCTCAACAACACAGAGGAAGTGTTTGTACTCTTTGCATCTGTAGCCTTCTCATTTCCATGCCGGTGTTTTATGAATATTCGGTCCGAACACCTCTTGGCGAAGCATGAGGAATGATAAGGAGGACTGCAGGCCCTGCTGTGGCAAGGGTCCTAGAAACAGGACTGTGCTGGCAACAGGGATCTGAGGCCTCCAAACGTCCTTCCTCACGGGTCTGCCCAGTCCTGTCCACTCCCTGGCACCACAGTGGTCCATTAAAACACAAATGCAACCACACCTGCCTTTCAGATCAGACTTGTCATCATCTCTCCATTGCCCACATGAGAAAATCCTCCTTCCTCAACATGGTATGCCAGGCCTGTTCATGTCCTCTAGCCACCCCCACCTCAGCTAAGCTCCTCTCTCACATCTCCCCCAGATCAACTCAAAGCCCTCCATGCTCTCACACGTCCTCTCACATCCTTGGGTTCCCATTGCCAAAAGGACCCCTGACCTCTTCTTCTCAGATCCTTGCTTGCCTTGGAAATTCCCTTTCTTCCCTTAAGACCCTGCTCCGTGAAGCTTTCTCTTGCCTGACCCAGCATCTGAATCCACTGACTGGAGGAAAAGGGTGCTCAGAGGCCTAGAGAACCTTCCTCACCACCGTCAGGCTCCTTTTGTCCAGGTGCAGCTCATACTCCATTGCACCTTCTCAAGGAAGACGTTCCTGGTTTTTCTTTACCTGCCCACACAGATCTCTAACTTTCCTAAATTTTTCGATGTTATTTAAACCTGTGCCACCTATCTGAACACTTTCTCTCTACTTTTCTCCTCTCCATCAAAGATTTGAAGAAATGTCAAAATTCTGATCAAGTCATCCTCTTCCAGGAATCTGTCCTGAGGAAACGATCAAAAAGCTGATCAAAGATTTATAAACAGTATGTTCATTGCCTCATTTTTTATAACAACAAAAAAAATGGAAAGAAACTATGTCACAGCAGAGAAGTGGTTATATAACGTCTATATAATCATTAGAAATATTTTCCATAACATGTAAGAACATGGATGTAATACTCATGAAATAATGTTATGTTAAAAATAAAAATATGAAACAGTGTGCAAAATATTATCTCAGATTTATAAAGGAGCGTGTATGTATGTGTGTGAGTATTTGATCCTGTGGTCTTAAGAATGTTACTTAATTATGCCTTATTCCACTTTGCTCATCTATTAAATTGGGATAATAATACCATTCTCCATGTACAGTTACTACAATGATTAAATTACTTAATATATGCAGAGTGTGTGGAATTACACCTGGGACATAAGTGCCATGGAAGGGCCAGTCTTCTTTGTTATAACACATCAAAAAAATATTTTAGGGAACCAAAATATTGCCTTTGCCAGGCAGTCGGACAAGAAATGGTTTGTCTTACTATCTTTACATCTTTCTATTCTTTTTATATTTTTCGAATTGTATAAAATAAAGACATATCACTTTTTAAATCTAAAAAAGATATGATGTTTCTAAAGAAGTAATGCATCATTCAAAATCTATTTTATCTTGACTCCCAGCATCAAGGCATGAGCTTTGGGAGTTTTGTTGTTGTTGTGTTGGGGATGTTTTTTTGGAAAGAGAGAGAGAGAATGTCTCATCATCCAGTCCCCATAGCCTAAGTCTCTATTTTGAAGAAACACAACAAAAACCCTTGGGCCTCAATTTCCTCATCTGAAAAATGGGTGAAAACAATTCCTACTTCATAAGGTACCTAAAGAAACAAATAAAATTGAATAGGGCCTGGCCTGTACATAGTTGGGACTCAGAAAATCTTAGGACTCAGTCATGATTAAAACTCAGAATGGAGCTGCCCAGCTGGTGCACCTGTAATGGAAGGATCATTTTTGGAGTCAGACTTAGATTTAGACCAAGAGTCCTGCCCCTACTTACAATGTGGAATTCAAGATCAAAGGACGGAGGAGAGCAAAGGGAAATGGCTATTCACCTCCTGTGATTGTCCCCTAAACAATCACCTACGCAAGAAGAACCCAAATTAGGTGAGCAATCATAATTTAGTATTTTAGTATTATATGAAGGAAAGAGGCACTGAAGAGGGCAGAAAAGACAATCTTGCCTTGCTATGCCACACCTTTCTCCTCCCCTGGCACTGTCGTGCCAGCTGCCAAGTGGAGAGAGAATTTATGTGCCCAGGGCAGAAAGAGTGAAGTGATTGTGGGTTTTTCATTGAAACTCAGGGCCAACCTGACACAGGGGAACATAGCACAGGGTCTAATTCTGCCAATGCCCACAGAGGGAGCATTTAGATCAGCCCTGCCAGAAGGAAATCTTCTACCCCTACTGTGGGGCTACCCTCTACCACTAGCCCCTACCACTGACTGACATAAAGCAATCTGGGGCCTGTACTAAATTCATAAGGCAGTCAAGCCACAAAAGCTAAAGTCCTCGGGCAATTTCTGTAGCTGTGCTGGCTCAGACACTAGACTCAGGGTGCACATGACCCAGTGAGACACCAGCACCTGCAGTGAAGCCACTGTCTGTGTTACTTCTCCCACCAACCACAGGGAGCATGACTCAGGGAGTCTTCTTCCACTTAGGGAAAGGAAAAAGAAGAGTTCAGAGGACTTTGTTTTGCAACTTTGCAACTTTGTTAGCAGCTCAGCCACTGCATATACCATGCAGACCCCTGAAGCCCCAGAGTCTAGGTCTTAGTTCCTGACAGCATTTCTGGACCCACAAAGGGTTAGAGGGAAACATGCTTCCTTGAGGAGAAGGACTCAGTCCTGGCAGGATTAACTACACTCTGAATAAAGAATCCTTGGGCTTTGAATAAACATCAGAAGTAGCCAGGCAACAGACACCAGGGGCTTAGACTAAGACTGGGCTGGCTTCAGGTGTGACCTAGTACTGGTGTCCACTCCCTTTAGCAATCCAGCACAGAGAGTGAGGGAAGAAAGTGAGAGAATTTGCCTGGTAATCCAGGGAATTCTCCCATATCTTACCCAAGTCTACCACAGCAGTACCACCAGGAGTCTGCAAGAGTAACAGCATTCGTTATTGGGCTTAGGGCAACCCCATTGCTGATACAGCGGCAGTGACCAAAGAATTAGACCACAAGACTCAATTTCCTCTGAATATCTGAGAAAATTTAGTAAGAAAAACAGGTTCAAACAAGCTCAGATTATGAAGACAAAAATAAATATCTAACTTCAATGCCTAGACATCAATGAATATCAACAAACATCAAGAACATCCAGGAAGACCTGACCTCACCAAAGGAACTAAATAAGGTACAGGACCTGGAATGATGGAGAAAGATGACATTTCAAACAAAGAATTCAATTAGCTGTCCTGAAGAAGCTCAATGAACTTCAAGACAACACAGAGAAGAAATTCAGAAGACTATCAGAGAAATGTAATGAAAAGATTAAAACCATAAAAGAAAACAGAAATTCTAAAACATAAGAATTCAATTCACAAATTGAGAAATACATCAGAGTCTCTCAAAAGTAGAATTGACCAACCAAAAGAAGAATTAGTGAGCTTGAAGATAGGCTATTTGAAAATATAATACAAAGTCAAAAGAGAAAAAAGAATAAATAAAAATGAAGTGTGCCTACAAGACCTAGAAAATGTCCTCAAAAGAACAAATCTAAGAGTTATTTGCCTTAAAGAGGAGGCAGAGAGAGAGATTAGAGTAAAAGTTTTATTCAAAGATATAATAACAGAGAACTTTCCAAATCTCTAGAGATAGATATCAATATTCAGATATAAGAAGGTCATAGAACACCAACCATATTTAACCCAAACAAGGCTACCTCAAGGCACTTAATAATCAAACTCTCAAAGGTCAAAGAGAACGAAAAGGTCCTAAGGGAACCAAGGAAGAATAAAAAAAATAACATATAAAGAAGGTCCATATGCCAACCCACTTTTTTCTGGCCTGTGCACTTTTCTTCTCAACTCACAGATTATTCTCAAGGATACAGCACATGTTAAGCCACAAAACAAGTCTCAAAAAAAAAAAAAAAAAAAAAAAAAAAAATTGAAATCATACCAAGTACCTTTTCTGACCATAATGGAATAAAACCAGAAATCAATTACAACAGGAACATTGTCAAACATACAAACACATGAAAATTAAACAATATGCTTGTGAATGACCAGAGGGTTAATGAAAAGATTAAGAAGGAAATTGTAAAATTTCTCAAAACAAATGAAAATAAAAACACAACATATCAAAACCTACGGGATATAGTAAAAGCAGTAATAAGAGCAAAAGCAGTAAGAACAATTAGTACAGACATCAAAAAGATGTCTATTACAAAAGCTTCAAATGAACAACCTAACAATGCTTCTCAAAGAACTAAATAAACAAGAGCAAACCAAATCCAAAATTAGTAGAATAAAAGAAATAATAAAAATCAGAGCAGAAATAAATTGAAACAAAAAGATCCATAAAAGACCACTTAAATAAAAGTTTGGTTTTTGTGAAAGATAAACAAAATTGATACAACTTTAGCCAAACTAAGAAAGAAAGAAGACCGAAATAGATAAAATCAGAGGTGAAAACTGTGACAACACAACTGATACTGCAGAAATGCAAGTAATCATTAGAGACTACTGTGAGCAATTGTATGCCAATAAATTGGAAAACCTAGAAGAAATAGGTAAACTCCTAAATGCATCCAACCTACCAAGATTGCACTAGAAAGAAATCCAATACTATAATAAACCAATAACCAGCGATGAAATAGAAGTACTATTAAAAAAATCTCCCATCCAAAGAAAAGGCCAGGCCCCAGTGGCTTCACTGGTGAATCCCACCAAGCATTTCATGCCAACTAATACCAACCCTGCTTAAACTACTCAAAAAAATCAGGAAGGAGCAGATACTCCCAAACTTATTTTATGAGTTCTGTATCACCTTGATACCAAGACCAGATAAAGACACAGAGAGAGAGAGAGAGAGAGAGAGAGAGAGAGAAAACTATAGGCTAATATGTGTGATGAATATGGATGCAAAAATCCTCAACAAAATGCTAGCAAACTGCATTCAACAACACATTAAAAATATTACTCATCATGATCAAGTGGGATTCACCCTGGGGATGCAAGTATGGTTCAACTTAAGCAAGTCAATCAACATGATACATCATGTCAACAGAACCAAGGAAAATAGACATATGATCATTCAAATGATGCTGAAAAAACATTCATTAAAATTCAGCATCACTTCATGTTAAAACTCTCAAAAACTAAGTATAGAAGAAACCTACCTCAACATGATAAAAGTCTTTCCTTAAGATCTGGAACAAGATAATGATGCCCACTTTAACCACCATTATTCAGCATAGTACTGGAAATTTTAGCTAGAGCAAGAAGAAAAAATACAGGGCATCCAATTTAAAATTGAAGAAGTCAAATTATCTTTGTTTGCAGACAATATGATCTTATATCTAGATAAACCTAAAGAGTCCACAGAAATAACTTTTACAACTGATGAAAAAAATTGGTCAATTTGCCAGATCAATATACAAAAATTAGTAACAATTCTATACGTCATTATTAAATAACCTAACCAAGAAACCAAGAGAGTAATACCATTTGCAATAGCCACAAATAAAATAAAATACCTAGGAATTCAAGGCATGACAATTAAGTTTGCAAGCTCATCTTCAAAAAAAAATGTTACATACCTCTTTGTTGAATATTACTACAATAGTACTAAAAAGTTACCTTTTAAGTACTCCCCTTTTAAGTAGTGATATTCAGCAATGAGATAGGTAGCATCTTTCTCTAGGATGTGTTTCTGAACTTAATATCCATGCTCATAAACTTAACCAAAGAAGTCAAAGACCTCTATGGTGAAAACTATAAAACATTGACAAAAGAAATTAAATAGGACGCATAAATAAGAAGATATTCCATGCTCATGTATTGGAAAAATAATATCAATAAAATGTCCAAACTACCCAAAGAAATTTATAGATTAAATGAAATCACCATCACAGAAATAGAACAACAACAACAACAAAAAAAAAAAAACTAAAATACTATGTATGGAACCACTAAAGACCCAGAATAGCCAAAGCCTTCCTGAGCAAAAAGAACAAAACTAGAGGAATCATATTTTCCAACTCCAAATTATACTTCAGAGCTATCGTATCTAAAACAGTATGGTACTGGCATAAAAACAGACACATAGGGTTGAATGGCAGATCTACTTTTAGATCTCAAAATAGATCTGCCATTCAATCCTATAATTCCTCCACTAGGTATATACCCAGAAGACCAAAAATCACATTATAGCAAAGATATTTGTACCAGAATGTTTATTGCAGCTAAGTCATGGAAAAAGCCCAAGTGTCTATTGATCCATGAATGGATTAATAAATTGTGGTATATGTACACCATGGAATATTATGCAGCCTTAAAGAAAGATGGAGATTTTACCTCTTTCATGTTTACATGAATGGAGCTGGAACATATTCTTCTTAGTAAAGTATCTCAAGAATGGAAGAAAAAGTATCCAATGTACTCAGCCCTACTA